>CM037638.1:3875744-3952062 GCA_015227895.2 Colaptes auratus
GGGGGGGGGGGGGGGGGGGGGGAAAGAGAGAGACTGAAAATCTTTTACAACAGCATTCACAGATGCACAGATTGCATTGGGTTGGAAGGGACCCTCAGAGGGCATCTTGTCCAGCAAGGACACCTCCAACTAGATCAGGCCGTACAGAATCCCACAGCATGTTCCAGACATGTTTCCCATTTCACTTTGAACTCGGTTTGCATAAAGAGGAGCATGGGAGCAGAAATACTTACCCTAAGGTATGCAAGGAAGCAAACAAAAGAATTCCTTGTAGTTTATAAAAACCATGAGTGCCTGCACTGAACAAGATCAAAGACTCCACTAGTCCAGCACCCTACCTCTGATAGTGGCCAAAGTTCTTTGAAAGAACTAAGAACAGACCAGGCAAATGCATAAATCACCAGGAGGCTTCCACACACTAACCAATGCTGACAGAAGGTTACACCAGCTTAGGGGGATTAGCCTGAGGAAACAATGTTTTACTGGGTTTCCAATTATGTTGTCAATTGTTTTCTTTAACAAACTAACTAATTTTTAATTAAGAGTACTGGTATTGGAGGCTTGTGTATCAGGGAAGGATGATTCCCACAAGCTGCCTCTTGTTCTTGAAAAAACACAGAGCTAGGAATAAGTGATCTAGCTCCTGCATTGAGTAAGGAAACTGCAGCCCCTAGGAGGGAAATAGCAGGAAGAGGGGAACTGCTGCAGCAGAAGAAAACACTTGAAATCATTAAATCTCAAAGAACAAGCCTCAATCCACCATGAGCTAAACTCTTATGCTAAAATTCATAGATTCATAGAATGGTTTGGGTGGGAAGGGACCTGAATGTTCACCTACTTCCAGCCCCCTGCCATGGGCAGGGACACCTTCCTCTAGACCAGGTTGCTCAAGATCTCATCCAGCCTGACCTTGAACACCTCCAGGGAGGGGGCATCCACAACCTCCCTTTGCAAACTGTTCCAGTGTCTCACCACCCTCACTGTAAAGAATTTCTTCCTAATTTCTAGTCTAAATCTGCCCTCCTCAAGATTAAAGCCATTGCCCCTCATCCTATCACTACAAGCCCTTGTAAAAAGTTGCTCCCCAGCATTTTTTGTAGCCCCCTTCAGATACTGTAAAGCTGCTCTAAAGTCTCCCTGGAGCTTTTTTTCCTCCAGGCTGAACAGCCTCAACTTTCCCAGCCTGTCTCCACAGAGAGGGTTCTCCAGCCCTCTGATCATCCTCATGGCCTTCCTCTGGACCTGCTCCAGCAGCTCCATGTCCCTCTTATGCTGGGGGCACCAGAACTGGATGCAGTGCTCTGGGTGGGGTCTCACGAGAGCAGAGCAGAAGTGGGGACCCACCTCCCTCAGCCTGCAGGCCTTGACATCCAATGTCTAGAGCAATTGTTTTTCTGTACAAAAACCAGGAGCTGATAGCATAGGTGGATGTGAAAATGGAAAAGAATATTTAAAAAAAAAAGGCTTGTGAAAAACTATCCTAAAGTTACAGAACACATTAGGAGAAAAGAATCAGCCACACAAATATAGAGGCAGCTAATTAATTACACACAGGGACTCAGTGACAAACTGCAGTGCAAAGATGAACCTCTGGACTTGTGCAATCAATTGGCAATTATTATACCATATAAATTAACATCAGTTAACTTCAGTGCAGGTGACTGAATATTCTGTTGGCATTCTACACTTATGTCCTGGACAAACCCAATGGCAAAATGTGAAATTACAACACAGGACAAAAAAAAAAAAATGGCTTTATCTTACCGATGGCTAAAGTGTTCCCTGAAGATCACAGAAGATATTCTACCTCAGCTCATGCTCTAGAAGTTTCCACAGACTCATGCATACCCTGTTTTTATTACCCAGTAAGGGCAGGGAAGTCCTTACCACTGCTGAAAACTGCTGGAATAACACAATACAATAGAATAAACCAGGTTGGAAGAGACCTTCAAGATCACCGCGTCCAACCCATCAACCAATCCAACCCACCCAAACAACTAACCCATGGCACCAAGCACCCCATCAAGTCTCCTCCTGAACACCTCCAGTGATGGTGACTCCACCACCTCCCTGGGCAGCACATTCCAAAGGGCAATCACTCTCTCTGTATAGAACTTCTTCCTAACCTCCAGCCTAAACCTCCCCTGGTGCAGCTTGAGACTGTGTCCTCTTGTTCTGGTGCTGGCTCCCTGGGAGAAGAGACCAACCTCTGCGCACAACCTCCCTCCCTTCAGGGAGTTGTAGAGAGCAAGAAGGTCACCCCGAGTCTCCTCTTCTCCAGGCTAAGCAACCCCAGCTCCCTCAGCCTCTCCTCATAGGGCTTGTGCTCCAAACACCCTCACCAACTTCGTTGCCCTTCTCTGACACTTCCAGCAGTCAACCCTTCCTAAAAAGATGAGGGGCCAGAACTGGACACAGGACTCGAGGTGTGGCCTAACCAGTGCAGTGTACAGGGGCAGAATGCCCTCCCTGCTCCTGCTGGCCACACTGTTCCTGATGCAGGCCAGGATGCCATTGGCCCTCTTGGCTGCCTGGGCACACTGCAGGCTCACATTCAGCCTTACCAATGGTATGCCGTTGTTCAATACAACAGCACAGAAAATGTATCTAACTTCATTTAAGCCAGGAGGACTCTGTTGCTTATGCTCTGGAGGAATATTGGAAAACATTGTCAATTGGATATTTCACAGCTTTCTTATCTTCAGAACTTGTCATTTATTAGATGTCATCATCTTTAGTATGTTAGTCTGGAAACTTACTTAGAGGTAATGAGCAGGAAATTTGGCATTACTTTCAACATCATTCTCCATAATTATTTCTAAATCATAGTGCAAAAATATTTTTCCACTCCATGATTTATGCAGCTTGTGCTCTTGTGCACTCTCTGATGACTCAAAATTTCAATGAGCCCTCGTGACATTATTTTCAACTGTCTGTGTGCAGCTGGAGCTGGTGGGCCATACATTCCAGAACCATCTTCAGCCCCATATTAAGCACTATTAAGTTAATTCATGTGCAAAATCAGCATATACAAATGAAGGGGTTTTAATGTCTATGCCAAGTTCAACACTTTAGGACTGAAGTAGATGTAGTCTGCAATAGCTGAGGATGAGCTGTCATTCATGCTTTGTGTCTTGTTCTAATGACAACTACTTCTTTGATTTTAATCACTGGTAACTTTTCCTTATTTTCAAAGTCTTCTGCCTTCTCATTAAGTGTTGGTCTGTTTCTCACTGGCATGCAATTTGAAGCAAACAACTTTGTAGTTGCTATGATGCTTCTATAGCACCTCATATAACATCATTCTGCTGTTTATCAAGAATTTCTGGGTCCTCTGGTTCTTGCTTTCCTTCAGCTTTCCTGGGTGAGCAAGTTTAAATACGCTCGGAGTAGCAGGAGAGTGCCTAAAGAACACGAATGTGTCCCCAGCATAAGAAGGACACAGCTGTTGGAGGGAGTCCATAGGAGGGATACAAAGATGAGCAAACAAAACAGAATCACAGAAACATTCAGGTTGGAATAGACCCTCAGGATCACCAAGACCAACCGATAACCCTACTACAAAGTTAACCCCCCAAACCATAGCCCTAAGCACCACATCTAAATGACCTTTAAACACATCCAGGGTTTATAACTCAACCACCTCCCTGGGCAGCCCATTCCAATGCTTCATTGGCTGTTTCTAATACAAGAAACTTTTCCCTAGTGTCACTAAGTGTCCCTGCCGTCTCCCTGTCTGCCCTGATGATCCAAGGCTGGAGCACCTCTGCTATCAGGATAGGCTGGGGGAGCTGGGGGTGTCCAGCCTGGAGAAGTGTGGGAAGAGGGTTGTTTTCAGATAGCTTTGGAAGGCTATGAAGATTTGCCTTTGCTCGAATTAGAGGAAGCTATGTTTTGTCTTTGGCTCTGAGGGTAATGTAAACACCTTGTAACTGAAGGAGAGAAACTAGGCAGAATTTAGTTGGATGTGTTAAAATATTGTTTTGTTATTTTGACCTACTGTATGCCTTAATTACACGCATGCCAGTAGAAAATGACCAACTGAGTTGTGACACATGTGCCTTCTGATAGACTAGATAACTCTGCCTGCTTACATCTCGTCCTGAAAGCATTGCTTGAGGTAATTAAAACATCCATACTACAACAGAGAAGACTCTGGAGGGACCTTAGAGCTTCCTTCCAATACCGAAGGGATCCTACAGGAAGGCTACAGAGGTACTTTTCATAAGGGTGTCTAGAGACAGGACAAGGGGGAATGGTTTGAAGCTGAGAGAGAGTAGGTTTAGACTAGATTTTAGGAAGAAGGGTGGTGAGACTTTGGAATAGGTTGCCCAGGGAGGCTGTGAATGCCTCCTCCCTGGAGGTGCTCAAGGCCAGGCTGGACAAGGCCTTGAGCAGCTGAGTGTAGCTGAGAGGTGTCCCTGCCCATGGGAGGCTGGAGTGGGTGATCTCTATGGTCTCTTCCAACCTCAGCCATTCTATGTTTCCGCATCAAGGGTAATGATTAGCAGTTAAGTGTGGCATAGGGCCACACCTGACAGTTAACACTGTGGCCTTAGGCTAACTGTTGTCTGTCAGTCCCCAACCTTTCCTGGTCCATGGGGTTGTTTTTTTCCCACATGCAAGACTACACCTGTCCTGGCTTTATACCATACTTAGCTGTTGCCCACTGCTGTGTTTCCAGACACAGCACAATTCCCACCCTCGCTCCTTCAAGGGCCTTCCCTGCATTTGCCTTGCCCAACACAGAGCTCCTGGTGGAGCTGTGCCAGCAGTCTCCTTCTTCAGCACTGCCAACGAGTTGGTGCCCACACTGTCCCAGTCATTTTCCCAATGCTTCCTTTACAGCGAGGGGACCAGGGGTCTGTTAGGTGTGGGGGGTTTAATCATGGTTTTAATAAATCTTTTAAAGGCCTCTCCTGGTGCTCCATGAAATCTTTTCCATGGCTGCCCAGCCTCAAAGGCTTCCCCTCAGAGGTGGCAAACAGGTAGGACGTTTCCCCTGGGACTGATAAACAGAAAATTCTTTTTTAACAGAATAACAGTGTTAATAAACTTTCTCTCGTTAGCTGAAATGCTGGAAAGCAGAAAGGGGGAGAGGAGTTGGCAGACAGCCCTGTACATAGATAAGGAATAGCAGGATTCTTCAGTAATTTACTTCTGTTAGTCTTAGACAAGATGATCTTTTGTGTAAGATAAAGGACATCTGGATGATACGTATGTTTTTGTTATTTTTAGGTAGATGACCTATGTATAGATAAGAAACATCTGGACTCTTTCTGTGAAATATTGACATACCTCTGTGACTTCAGACAGATAATTTTTTGTATAAAGGTTTGTCCAAAACCCTCGGAAGGTACACAGGTCTTTTGAAATGATTCTACCTGTGTCAGGCGCCTAAAAAGAAGCATAATACAAGAAACTTACTGAGTCTCTTGTGTCTTTCTCTAGTCAATTTGGCGACCGCGGCAGGACCGACTCTGTTGGCTGCAGGACCTGCTGAGCAGCAGGACTCTCAGGGCCCCCCGATATTCTCGAGGAGAGCTCCGCTACTCATCAGATCGCTGCAGGGACAGACAAGACTGCCAGCAAAGAGAAGGTGTGCTTCTATAGAAGGTACTCCGTAAGTCGTGAGGGGACGCCCTGCGCGGGAGAGAGGCATTATTGCACCCCTAGGTAAAAGAGCTCTTGGGCTGGGACAGGGGGGTCCCAGAGGTAACTATAAGCATTGTTTATGAACATTGTTTGTAGTGTGGACCAGGGGGGTCCCAAGGTAACTCTAGGCATTGTTTATGAACATTGTTGTAGCGTGGGACCAGGGGGGTCCCAAAGGGAATTATAAGTATTTTATTGTTAAGTCTGTGAGGGGCCAAGATGGGTCCTAGAAAACATAAAGTACTGGAAATATTTTTATGTTTTGAATGTGTGGCTGAGTTGTGTGGCCAATAACTGTGTGTTAAGGACCGGTCATTATCGTTGTAGTTGTATTAGTATTGTATTTTTTTGTGTTCTGTGTGCTGTAAAGACAGTACTGTGTTGTATTGTGTAAAATGGGAGGGAGACAAAGTAGTGAGATCCCAAAACATAGCCCACTTGGTTGTATAATTGCCCACTGGAAGAAATTGGAGGCCCCCCAGGAGGCTCAACAAATCAAAAGACTTATTAAATTTTGTACCCGGTGTGGCCATTATATAAATTAGATGGTGGAGAGAAATGGCCTGTACATGGGAGTCTGGAGTATGACTTTACTGCAACTAATGTTGTTTTAAAGAAGAGAAAGGAAATGGATGAGACAATATATGCTGATATGTTTTTCTATCTCCGAGAGCATCCTGAGTTTCAAAGGGACTGTGGTATCAGAGCTCCCTCTGATCCAATGGTTTTGCTCTTGAAAAGAGAATAAGGCCAAGAATAAGAGGCAGACACAATTGAAAAGGTGTTGCTCTGCGTGTAGCATAGGGCAGAGGTGTCTTAAACATGAGGAATTAAAAGACCTGCCTGAATTTTATCAATCTCCAGGAAAATTGCAAGAGGTAGTGACAGAGGGTTCGGAAAATAATGTAGGAAGTTCTGGGAGTGGCAGCAGTTCAGATAGTGATACTGGAGTCAGTCCCCAGACCCATGCTCAGGGAAGCCCAGTGGCAAGAGGACCCGAGGACAGCAAGCAAATGCCCCAGCTTCCCAGGCATTCATTCAAGCTCCCCTGCGACAAGCAGTGGGGCCTGAAGGGGACCCAGTCTGGATTAAGGTGCCTTTTACAAGTCGGATTTGGATAGTTGGAGAGAAAAGGCTAAAAATTATCGTAATGATCCAACGGGACGGGCTACATATTTTCGATTCATGGTTAATGCAGCACAATCCAGACTGGGACGATATCCAGTATTATTAGAACAAATGACTGAAACGAGAAACAATTAATTGAAAAGCATGGATTGGAACTAGCAACAGAGAGAATTCAAACCCGGGGAGGGGGGGCAAACGTTGGAGATGTATTTCCACTTCAAAATCCAGAATGGAATACAAATATGCCCTGCAAAGGACCAGATTGGAGGAATACCGGGAGTTTGTAGCCAGGGGAATAGAAAAAGCCATTCCAAAAGCAATTAACTGGTCTGTGTTATACTCAGACAAGGACCAGGTGAATCACCCTCAGAATTCTTAGATAAGCTGAGGGAAGTCATGAGAAAAACACCTCTCTTGACCCCGGATCAGAAGTAGGTATACCACAGCTGGTATCCCTATGCATTGGGCAATCTGCCAGTGATATCAGAAAGAAGTTTCAAAAGTTGTCAACCCCCTCAGGGAAGGGATTTAGAGGCACTTTTGGATGTAGCGTGGAGAGTATTCTCTAACAGGAAGAAGAAAATAGGAGGAAAGAGAAGAGAATGTTGGTAGCAGCATTACAGGAAAGTAAGGACTCAAAGGACTAACAGAGTACGGTTGGAAAAAGATCAGTGTGCGATCTGCAAAAAAGGGACACTGGAAAAGGAATGCCCAGAGAGGAAAAAGAAAATAGGATACAGGCACAATTAGAAGAGGATGATTAGGGAGGACCGGAGGAGACTATAAATCCCTAGCAGATCCTCTGGTTATAATGAAGCTAGGGGAACAAGAAAATAAACTGGAATTTCTAGTGGGCACGGGAGCAACCTTTTCAGTCTTAAATCAAGCACTGGTGCCTTTGGATGAGAGCTATGTTTCTGTGGTAGGGGCTACAGGTCAAACTGAGAAGGCATATTTTTTTAAACCTCTTAAATATAAATATGGTAAACTTGGGGCTTACATAAGTTTTTATATATGCCAAATGCCCCAAAGTCATTGCTGGGAAGGGATTTTGTAGAAGCATTGGGAGCTGAAATTAAATTTAATAAAGGGAAGGTAGAATTTAGAGTAAGGGAAGAACAGTTGATTGAAGTTTTAAGTCTTGCATTAATGAGCCCTCAACGAGAGAAAAACAGAATAATAGAAAGCATAAAAGATCAAGTATATCCTGGGGTCTGGGACACTGAGCAGCCTGGGAGGGCTAAAAATGCCTAACTGTGATAATAGATCTTAAGCCTGGAGCTCAGCCAGTTAGACTAAAACAATATCCTTTAAGGAAAGAAGATAGGGAAGGAGTTTTGCCTATTGTAGAAAAAATTCTTAAAGTATGGGCTGCTAACAGAGTGTGAATCAGCTTATAATACTCAATCCTACCTATAAGGAAACCAGCTGGAGGGTATCGGTAGTGCAGGACCCTAAGAGCTATAAATAAAATAACAAAGGATATCCATCCGGTGGTGGCAAAACCGTATACCCTCTTGACTCAATTAAGAACAGAATTAGAATGGTTTACCGTCTTGGATCTAAAAGATGCTTTTTCTGTTTACCCCTGGCCCCTGAGAGCCAGCCACTGTTTGCCTTTGAGTGGGAGAACCCAGGACTAACCGAAAGTGTCAATTAACTTGGACCGTCTTGCCCAAGGAGTTAAGAACAGCCCTACTATCTTTGGAAATCAGCTTGCAAAAGAATAGAAAAGTGGGACAAACCAGAAGGCAATGGAGTCCTGCTACAGTATGTAGATGACATCCTGCTGGCCACCCAGACCAGGACAGAATGTGAAAGATGGACTGTGAGTATGCTGAATTTCCTGGGACTTAATGGGTACCGAGTTTCCCACAAAAGGCCCAAATAGTACAGCAGCAAGTAATCTACTTGGGATATGAATTAACAGCAGAACAACGAGTGCTGGGCCCTGAAAGAAAGGAGGCCATCTGTTCTATTCCACTTCCAAAGACAGTAAAGGCACTCCGAACCTTTTTGGGAATGACAGGTGTGGGCGGTGCGTGCCGTGGTTTTGTGTGAAACCCCTCTGTGATTGAGAAGAGACTGATAGAACGCCACTCCAATGGAATGGGGAAGCTGAACAAGCTTTTTCAAACCTTAAAAAAGAATTGATGAGGGCACCAGCACTAGGATCCTATGACTGAACTTTTTACTGTGTATTCCCATGAAACCAAGGGATAGCACTGGGAGTAGCAAAACAGCGGTACCTTATCCTACTTAGAACAACTGATGTATCTCTAAGGCACGTGGGGAGCAGGGGTGGCAGGATGCCTAAGGGCTGTGGCAGCAGTTGCAATTACATTCAAGAGTCTCGTAAATTCACAATGGGACAGAAGATCACAGTCCTGGTATCACACACCATCTCTGCTGTTTTAGAAGCCAAGGAGGACACTGGCTGTTCTCCACAACGATTTCTTAAATACCAAGCCATCCTAGTGGAACAGGATATGTAGAAATTAAAGTTGCTAATTTTGTCAATCCAGCCTCTTCCTCCAGGGAGGTGATGGAGAACCAGTTATTCACGATTGTTTGAAACAACTGAGCCCACTTATTCCAGCAGACCTGACCTGAAGGAAGAACCCTGGAAAGGCAGACCCCCTAACTGGTACACTGATGGAAGCAGTTTTGTGATCCAGGAGAAAGAAGCTGGGTATGCTGTAACTACAGGAGAAGAGGTAATCGAGGCAAAAGCCCTACCAATTAACACCTCCGCTCAAAAGGCAGAGATAATCGCACCTCACCAGAGCCCTTGAGCTTTCCCAAGGGAAAAGTGCAAACATATGGACTGACTCCAGTATGCCTTGTTGGGTTACATGCCCTGGAGCCATTTGGAAGAAGAGGACTTTGACATCTCAAGAAAAGGTATTAACCATGCAGAAGAATACTCAGACTGCTAGAAGCAGTGCAAAACCCAGCAAAGTAGCCATAATGCACTGCAAAGCACACCAAAAGGAATACTGGTCAAGAAAGAGGCAACAGACTGGCAGAGAAACAGCTAAAAGGGTGGCCAGGAGGGGAGGAAGGTGGCAGAGTTTTGTTTTGATCCCAGGTAAATGGTAACTGACATTGAAAAGAGCCAGAACCTGGTGTATAGCACAGAGGATCAGAAATTAATTAAGACCTTGTAGGGAATAGGATAGGAAAGGGCTGGCCAGCCGGATGGGAAGGTGATGGACAGTTAACCTTCTCCGTCCTCTAACCGTTGCTCCTGGGCTTTTGTCACAGATGGGGCAAACTCATTGGGGAAATGTGTCGTCTCGAAAAATGGTCTTCGGAATGTATAGCACGGAAGTTATACCACGGTAGAACAGGTAACCCGCCAATGAGGTGTGTCTTAAGGCTAACCCCAAGGTAAGAAGAGGAGTTAGACTGGGACAAATTAGCAAAGGAAATTATCCAGGACAAACAATGGCAAATTGATTTTACTGAGCTCCCAAGAAAGGGGGGATACAGGTACCTGTTGGTACTCACTGACACCTTCTCTGGTTGGCCAGAAGCGTTCCCTGCCGCACAAACAAAGCACGGGGGTTACTAAGACAGTGTTACAGGAGAGAATACCTCGTTTGGGGTTACCTGCCGCTATTTCCCTCAGACAGGGACCTCATTTTGTAGCCAAGGTGGTACAACAAGTGAGCAAAATCTTAGGGATTGATTGGCAACTCCACACCCCACATCCACATTCAAGTGGGCAAGTGGAGAAAATGAACCATTTAATTAAAATCAGATAGTAAAAATTGGGCAGGAAGCAAACCTTCCTTGGCCACAAGCATTACCAATTGCCCTTTGCGAATTCGCACTAAGCAAAGAATGAGGAAGGGTTTGAGCCCATTTGAAATCCTGTTTGGAAGACCTTATGCAGTAGGAACTATGGACCCTTCAGAACCAGGACAATTCAGAGAGGAGGAACAAGTTGAGCAAGTATGTCGAGCTGGTGAATCGTGGAAACCATGTGAGAGGGTTAGACAGACCAGTCCATGATGTGGAACCTGGAGATTATGTCTATGTCAGATCTCTTTCAGAGAACCCCCTAGAGCCCAAGTGGACCGGACCATATCAAGTGTTACTGACATCCTTCACAGCCATCAAAATTAAGGAACAAGCTGCTTGGATTCACCACACCAGGGTCAAGAAGACCTCAGCGAGAGAATGGAAACTCGAATCCCAGGGACCCCTGAAGCTCAAGTTATATCGATAATTGTGATTTGTTTGTTGGTTGATACTACTGAGGGATGGGAAGGAATATGTATTTAAATGGTAGTCAAGAATTGGCTTTGTAAACTAATCTCTCTAACTGTTGGATAAGATAATTATGTGTACTGGAAAGAGTGGTATGGAATCCTACCACAAGTATAAAATTGATAAACTCAGGCATGAGCTGGAAACAGGACATTATTTTAAGAAAATATAGTATAGGAATATACTATTTGCTGTAAGAAAGGGGGGAATTGATAAACAGAAATTCTTTTTTAACAGAATAACAGTGTTAATAAACTTTCTCTCGTTAGCTGAAAGCTGAATGGAAGGAAAGGGGGAGAGGAGTTGGCAGACAGCCGACTGTACATAGATAAGGAATAGCAGGATTCTTCAGTAATTTACTTCTGTTAGTCTTAGACAAGATGATCTTGTGTAAGATAAAGGACATCTGGATGATACGTATGTTTTTGTTATTTTTAGGTAATGACCTATGTATAGATAAGAAAATCTGGACTCTTCTGTGAAATATGTGACATACCTCTGTGACTTCAGACAGATAATTTTTGTATAAAGGTTTGTCCAAAACCCTCGGAGGTACACAGGTCTTTTGAAATGATTCTACCTGTCAGGCGTCCTACCTAAAAAGAAGCAGACTCCAACCGAAACTTACTGAGTCTCGCACTGCCTTGTCTTTCCGCTTTCTCAGGCCAGTGGAAAAATATTTACGGGTAAGCGGGGTAAAGATGTACGTGGAGAAAAACAATAAATTATTTTACGGTTCGACCTTTCCCGATTTCTGCTCCTGCACTGGCTCAGGCGCCGCACTGCCCCGGGGGACAGCCAGCTGGGAAACGGCAGGACGGGCGGGCTCGGGGCCCCACCGCCCTCCGGCCACCGAAAGGGACGGGGGCGTTCGCGGGCGGGGGCCCATCACATCCCGAGAGCCGGCAGGAGCCCCCCACGGGGCCGCAGGCACCGGAAGTCCGGAGGAGCCGCAACGGTCTCCCCAGGCAGGGGGCCGCGACGGGGCGGGGCCGGGCGGGGCGGGGGTCGGGTGGTTCCAACGAGCGGCGCACCAGCGGCGCACGCTCGGAGCGCCGCCTTCCGTGCCGCCGGGCGGCCACCGCCATGATGCTGCTGGGCCGCGGGCTGGAAGCCAGGTAACGGGGCGGTGAGGGGCGGAGAAGGCGCCGGGGTACCGCTGCCACGGTGCCTGTTGCGGTGGTGTCTTGCCCGGCCGCCGGAAGGCGCCTCCCGGGGGCTTCCGTGACGGGGGCCGGCCGCGCTGCCTGGCCGTGCCGGGCGGGGAAGGAGGCCCGGGTTCAGGGTACCCAGGGAGTGGGCTGGGGCGCCGGGGCCGATGCGGGCCCAGTCCTCCTTACGGCAGCTAATCGCCTAGGGGTGGGGGACCTGCCTCTGTTTGGCTCGGGTAAAGGCCGAAAAACTTTTCTCGGCATGGTGTGCTGTGGAGAGAGGAAGACTTGCCGGTTTACTCAGGCCTTTCGCTGGTATTTTTGTGGCCGCCCCAAATCACAGAATGTTAGTGGTTGGAAAGGCCCTCTAGAGATCACCCAGTCCAAGCCCCCCTGCCAGAGCAGGATCGCCTAGGGCAGGTCATAGTGGAATGCATCCAGGTGAGGTTTGAATGTCTCCAGAGGAGACTGCACAGCCTCTCTGGCCAGCCTGCTCCAGGGATCTGCCACCCGCACAGGGAAAAAGTTTATTTCTGTTGCCGTAGAACCTCCTCTGCTCCAGCTTGCACCTTTTGCCCCTTGTCCTTTCATTGGACATCACTGAGCAGAGCCTGGCTCTGTCTTCCCGACATTTACCCTTTACATCTTTATCAACATGAATGAGGTCACCTCTCAGGCTCCTCTGCTCCGAGCTCCAAGCTCCAGCTCCCTCAGCCTTTCCTCAGCAGGGAGATGTTCCACTGTCTTCAGCAGCTTTGTGGCTCTGTGCTGGACTCTTTCAAGCAGTTCTCGAATTGAGGAGCCCAGAACTGGTCACAAACGGAAGGGGGGAAAACTCCACAAGTTTTCACACCTCTGTCTAAGGAAATGTAGTGTTTCATGCCCCAAAATTAACTAGCATTTTCATGGGAGTACTGTAAGATCAAAATTGTAAAAGTAGTGAGGAAACAGGCTTAAAACTGGGGAAGGAACATTTTCTGACATGAAAGCCTGCCAGTAAAATTGGAAGGATACACCTTTTAGTGAAGATTTTATCAGAGAGTATTAATTTGGATTACTATTACTTAATGGGACTCTTACTTTCACACTTACTGGGCAAAACCTTTCCTGTTCAAATTGTTCTGTTCTCAGATATGCCTCAGAGGAGTGAAAAATGTACTTGGACTTTTTTTTTGCTTTGAATAAAATCTTTCTTGAACAGTCTCCTGGACTGCTTGCTGTGAAGCTTTTTGCCCATAGCAGGCCTGAAATTCTTTCCCTGAAGAGTTCCTGGGGCAAAAAAAAAAAAAGGTGTTCTTTGCTTCCATTAACTGCTTTGTTGTTTAGTTTTGAAGAGTTCCATATCTTTTCTGATTTTGATGTGCTATTGAGTCAGTATTTAAATATTGGTCAGCATTTGGAGTTGAGGTATGAAGGAAGTCTTCCTCTGCACTCATGTTTTGGTTACCCTCAGCAGGCAGTGGTATGAGTGAATTTTCTTGCTGAGAATGAGAGCACTTGATGTAAATTACCTCACGTAAAGCATGGAGACTTCCTAGGACCCAGTCTCTGGCTGTTGCTGTTAGCTAAATTGTTCTCTAGTTGTTTCAGTCAGGTTGACAGGAATTGGCATGAATTCACTGGCACTGGTTTAATTGTGTCACTGAAGCAAAACAAGAGCCTCAAATGATGTAGGAATAGGAAAGCGAATATCAAGTGGAACGTGTGAATTAATATTCAGAACAACTTCTCTAGATCATTAATAAGGAAACAGGCAGTTGGTGCAAGCAAAAAGAAACCAATAAAATAAATAGAATATATATTAAAGTATATTAGTGTAATTGAAAATAAAATGGTTTGTGAATGACCTTTGGGTGGTAAATGACCTTTCAGTGCTCTTAAGAGTTTTCACCTCTGTACTTGTGTCCATTCACTTTCTTCTCTAATTGTCAGGGATATTATTTATCCTCGGTAGTGCTGACCAGGAGCAATTGGTACCTGTTCACAATTTAAGGAACATTTAATACTTTCAGAGATTTGCCTAATTTCTCCACCCATGGGCTTGTCTGTTCAGCTGGCAGGCTCTTGCAGGAAGTCCTAAGGGCCCAGTCTTGTTTGGTTGCTGCAGGACTTAGCCCTGCGTTAGTAATTAACGCTGAGAGTAGTTTGCTGACCACAGGAGGAAAACTTCCTCCCATCTGATGTTTGTGACTTGAGTTTTCCTCTACTGGGTCTTTCTTTTTAAGTACACATTCTGCTTGCTTGTTTGTTATTAATTCATAGATCAGCACCTATTCCATCAGCTTATTACATTCTCTGTTTGAGAAGAGATACTGCTTTGCATTGAAACGAGATTACAAATCAGGTGTCAATTATTAATAATGCAATTAGACAGGTTTTTCTTCTGTATGTGTTGTGAACATTTGCCCCTGCTTATTTTTCTCTTCTTTTCCTTTGGTATCCAGGGACAATCAGACTAGACAAATACAGGATGCTGTTTCAAATGTGGAAAAGCATTTTGGTGAATTGTGCCAAATATTTGCTGGATATGTACGAAAAACTGCCAGACTACGAGACAAAGCAGATCTTCTTGTGCAGGAAATCAATGCATATGCAGCCACAGAGACACCAGACTTAAAAGCTGGACTGATAAAATTTGCAGGTGAATTTTCCAGACTTCAGGATTATCGCCAGGCAGAGGTACAAAATTAAAGCTGTACATGTTGTGTTTGCCATCTGAGCTTTTCAGTGACTGATCTGTGATGAAAAGGGTAAAAAGATACATTCTGCAATCACAAGAGAAACACAGGGAAGAAACAGCTCTTAAATAGATCAGTGGCAGAAGAGGGTAGGCTGCCAAAGCATTCATCACTTGCTCTGTGTATAATGACTTTAGTGAAAACTGCCTGTAATTAGTCCTGTGGAGGTCAGTGAAACTGTCCCTCTAAGCACCCACAGAATTTAAGACAGAGAAAGTCTTTTATTGGTCTCTGACTTTGGTTTATGATTTACAGTTAATAAAGTGTTCTTTTAGTTTTCTGACTTGATTTGTCTAGCAGCAGCTGCTGAGGTAAAATCAGTGCTTTTCCATTGGCCAAGTTTGCTATCAGAAGCAGCATGGAAGAGAATACTAACTAGACTCCTTCACTGGGCACTGACAGCCCTCTAAGGTGCTCTTGGGGACTCCTGTATATTTCATAAGTCTGTACTTTAGTGCTACAAGTACAAGCTTGATCTGGATCACATTTCTGCTAGATAAGGGTATAAAGAAAGGTGTTGATGCCACTTAGACTTCTGTGTGTGGCCAGACAAACTGTAACCTGTGATACACAATTCCAAATGCTGAGATTTCAGAAAAAACAACAACAAAACATTCATATATCCTCAGACTAATGTTTGGAGTACATGTCACAGAATCAGAATTGTCAGGGTTGGAAGGGACCACAAGGATCATCTAGTTTCAACCCCCCTGCCATGGACAGGGACACCCTTCACTAGATCAGGTTGCCCAGAGCCACATCCAGCTTGGTCTTAAAAACCTCCAGTGATGAGGCTTCCACCACTTCCCATGGAGAACCTGTTCCAGTGTCTCATCACCCTCATGGTGAAGAGCTTCATCCTAATCTACCTAATCTAAATCTCCCCTCCTCTAGCTTGGATCCATTTCCCCTAGTCGTATCACTGCCCAACACCGAAAAAGTTCCTCACCAGCTTTCTTGTAGCAGTCTGATTTCACACACTCCTTTGGCCATTAATAAATTTACCCTGTTAACTGAAGGATAAATTGCTTGTACAGCAATTGAAGCACAAAGACATGCATGTGGCTCAGCTGGAGCCAGATGCATAACAGCTTATGGAAAAAGTAAATAAATTGCACTATCTGCACCCTTGGATTTCTTACTGCTGCTTAAAAATCTGGCCTTGGACACCTTGTTAAAGATCCATGCATATTTCTTGTTACTTGGCAGGCTAGATACTTCATGTACTAACTTCTTTCAAAACGTATTCTTTTCTGCTTCATTAGTACAGGAAGATGATTTGTAATGCTTCTTATGAAAAAAAAAACCAAAACACTAGGAGAATTTAAAAACCAACAAGAGTAACAACTGCTTTAGTCCTTCATGAGACCCCCACCTGGAGTACTGTGTCTAGTTCTGGAGCCCCTATTACAACATGTATTACAACATGCTGTAACATGTCCAGAGAAGGGCCACAAGGATGATCAGAGGGCTGGAGCTCCTCTCCCATGAGGATAGGCTCAGAGAATTGGGGTTGTTCAGTCTGGAGAAGAGAGATGCTCAAGTCCTGCAGTCATCCTTGCAGCCTTCCCCTCTTTCCAGCAGATCCAACAAAGGAAAAGAGAAGCTTTTAGCCATTTTAGAACCAGTTCTCCTCATGAAAACCAAATAGATAATTCAGCTTTATTTATTTTGGGACAGTTTTCATATATATTGACAATGTAGGCAGCAGAAAATTAACTTAGTTATTGGTTTCTGGTCTTCAGCTCCAGTACTGGATGTCTAAATGCTGAGGTGTGAGATGCTTCCACAATATATGGAAGGATAAGTAAGCAGGTTGTTTGGTATTGCTTCATTTTGAACCTTAGGCCCTATTCCATTCTGTTCTATTGGTAGTTTAAGTGAAATTGTTTGACAGTGTAGTGGTAGAGTGTAGTAAAGGAAAAATGTTTGCTCAGCTACTGTGGGTTTTGGCTGACTGGTGACTGGCAGCTTAAAGGGAAATGTAACGTGTGTCCTTTCCCAGCAGAGACATGCACCTTGGATGTAAGAGCAGTGAGCCATGACTTGCTGGTCTGAAGTCATCAACAGCTTATGCTGGGGCCACTTGGGCAGTACTGTTAAGTTTTGACAAGCAGATAAGTCTGATCCTATTGCCAGTCTGACCATATGTGGCTGTTTTTCTGACTAGGAGAACTGAAACAGAAGTTCAGATGCACTCACCTGTGAGAACTTTTGTGCATTTTACACACCCTGGTGTTGGTATTTTTAGTATTTCCACTACTTGTGGTGCTGCTTACATTATTTTGAAGAACTGTTGCATTTCATACAGTATGTGATGGCAGAGATGGTTTAGTCCACATTCTATCAGCAGCTGTAGAACAAATGCTTTGGAAACAACTTTGGACAGCCACAGACCTTGAGGGTGCAGTATTTGATGTATTCAGTACCCAGTTCTTAGAATCTCTGTGTTTCATTTTTCCCAATGTGTTGCCAATGAAGAAAATGGAATTCCACTAGAAATCAGCTTGGGCTCCTCAAAATGCAAATTGTTTACTGGTTAATTTAACCACCTGTGGTTTTTTGCAGTATTTTTAAAACCTTCATCCCACTGTCTTTGCAGTAGATCATGGAATCATAGAATTGTCAGGGTTGGAAGGCACCTCAAGGATCAGCCAGTTCCAACCCCCCTGCCATGGCCAGGGACACCTCACACCACAGCAGGTTGCTCACAGCCACATCCAGCCTGGCTGCAAAAACCTCCAGGCATCAGGCTGCCACCACCTCCCTGGGCAGCCTCTGCCAGTCTCTCGCCACCATCATGGGGAAGAACTTCTTCCTAACATCCAATCTGAATCTACCCATTTCTAGGTTTGTCCCATTCCCCCAGTCCTATCACTCCCTGACACCCTCAAAAGTCCCTCCCCAGCTTTTTTGTAGCCCCCTTCAGATACTGCAAGGCCACAGAATGTCTCCTCAGAGCCTTCTCTTCTCCAGACTGAACAACCCCAACCCCCTCAGTCTGTCTCCATAGCAGAGCAGCTCCAGCCCTCTGCTCATCCTCGTGGCCCTTCTCTGGACACCTTCCAGCACCTCCAGATCCTTCCTGTAATAGAAAGAATCTAAATGAACTAAATTCCTGATAAGATGAGTGACAAGTAAATAAGTTGTTCTGCATCCTATAGATGTGGATGATTTTAGTGACCTTCCAATTTCTTTTGTAGGTCCATAGGCTTGAAGCCAAGGTTATTGAACCTCTGAAAAGTTACGGGACCATAGTGAAACTGAAAAGGGTAGGTTAAATATCTATGGTTTTTCACAGGGTACCTTCTGGTGTTCTGGCCACTCAGTTGAAAACATTCAGGGGGAGTAGGTCTGCTTTTTCATACTGTGGCAATCAGTCTAACTAAATCATGTATTAATCCATCTGAACTGAAGCTATATAGGTGAAGGAATGCAATATTTGATGTGAAGACAAGGCTGTTCAGACTCTTGGAGCACAAGCAAATGCTAAGCAAAAGGTATTGTGGGTAGTGTGAAACTTCCTGGACAGTGAAAATTCAGGATGTTTTTTCTTTATAATTAATGTCATTGGTTTTATTGTTGTTACTGTACTTCAGAAGTCCAAAAGGCAATTGACTCTTAGTCATCTTACACTGCCTTTAACAGCTTTTCTAACTTAGAATTGTGTTTGGTGTTGAAGTTCATCATGTTGAAGACACTTATTGAAGCAGATAAATCAGGTAGTGGCCTGAATCCCTCTATGTCCTGCAAAGTCATCAAGATAAGCTGAAGATACAAAAAAACCTGATGTCTCTTCATTCACTGCATTCTGGAAGCAGCCTGTAGGGCTTTGAAATATTCCCACTAAATACTGCCTTTCTTTTTTTTTTGTCCTCCAGGAGGAATAAGCTTGAACCTGTAAATTTTCATAAGTAAATACTAGTTTATGGGATGAAGATAGTTCTTTGTGGTACTTGTATATGATGAAGAGGATGCCTTCATCCCATGAATTCAAATCTCTAGTTTTTGTGTATGTCTGTATCATAATCTGTATAAATCACCAGGTAAAATGATCCTCATTGGATGCTGTTTTACATATAAAAATGCAGTGTGTTCCTCATGCTTAAGTGCACTGTGGCACTGCACCTCAAGCTCACATTTTTCATATGGATTTGTTCTTTTATCTGTTTTATTCTTGGTGACTTATTTGATGCCACTTTTTATTTGTAATTGCCACCTTTATTCCATTGCTAAGCCTGGAATTAGCCTGTGTTCTGCTTTGGAGATCACAGAATCATAGAATTGTCAGGGTTGGAAGGGACCTCAAGGATCACCTAATTCCAAACCCCCTGCCATGGGCAGGGACACCTCACATGCAGCAGGCTGCTCACAGCCACACCCAGCCTGGCTGCAAACATCTCCAGGCAGGAGGCTTCCACCACCTCCCTGGGCAACCTGTGCCAGGCTCTCACCACCCTCACGGGCAACAACTTCTTCCTAACATCCAGTCTCAATCTACCCACTTCTATTTTTGTTCCATTTCCCCTATCCTATCATTACCTGACACCCTCAAAAGTCCCTCCCCAGCTTTCTTGTAGCCCCCTGCAGATACTGGAAAGCCACAAGAAGGTCTCCTTGGAGCCTTCCCTTCTGCAGACTGCACAGCCCCAACTCTCTCAGTCTGTCTCCATAGCAGAGCAGCTCCAGCCCTCTGCTCATCCTCATGGCCCTTCTCAGGACACCTTCCAGCACATCTAGATGTGGACTTTTGACCATTTACTATATGTTTCATTAAAAGCTCTTTTCCTCCACTTTCTAAATTACAGTGTGTGTGCTACAGAGAGTTGTGCAAGGTGCTAAACCCTTTTGGTCCCTGTTGACTTCCCTCTCAGGGTTTCACTTAAAAGGATAACATCAGTAAAATCTGGGTTTGTTTAAAGCAGAAGTTCATGCTTCCTACACAACGCATGTATGGAGAGAAGTGCATTTTGTATTATCTTAGAGTTACTTCAAACATGTCTAAACCATTTTATTTCCAGGATGATTTAAAAGCAACTTTAACAGCGAAGAACAGAGAAGCCAAACAGTTGTCTCAGCTGGAAAAGACACGTCAGCGGAACCCGTCAGATCGACACATTATTGTATCCTCTGTTTCCAGTGGCTATCAGAAGCATTTTAAACACAATGGTTTAGTTCTTGAGAAATGTTTAGAAAGTAGAAGCATAGAGTAATAAGAGTGCTCTTCAGAGGGATTCTTTCCTGTGTTGATCATAAATCTTTTCTTAAACTTTGTGATGAGTTACAGTTTATGATACCTGCTTTGTTATTCCCTTTTGGATTGAAAAGAAACTATGAAGTATTACACATGAGTATGCCAGAGATGTAGGCATGGGTTGCATCTAGGAATTTGGAGGGTTTAGAGAATAAGTGTCATCAGACAACTCCTCTTTGACTTCTTGTGATTCTTTGATTTATTTTTTCCCTGTCAGTTTCCTGATTGTTGTGCTTCCTTGTAGCCAGATGGGGTATGAGTTTCCTCCAGCTGTGAGATGAAGCGTGAAAGTTGCTATCACTGCTGGTAGAATATTCAACCAGACCCATCCTTTCAAAAGACCAGTGACTCTCCCCACTGTACTATTTATTCTATATCACAGAGGGAAAAATTAAGCCTCCACAGAATTTTCCTTAAAATCTCATTGAAGTTTCAAATTCTGAAGCAGTCAGAATTTAGGCAGTTCAAAAATGAAGGTGACTAAGGCAATTGTGCTTCAGTCACTTTATGTATGTATGTTCTTGGACCACAATACTCTGAGCTGGGTTAGGAACTGGCTGGAAGGCTGAGCCCAGAGAGTGGTGGTGAATGGTGCCACAGCCAGCTGGCAGCCAGGCACCAGTGGCGTCCCCCAGGGATCAGTGCTGGGCCCCATCCTCTTTAATACCTTCATTGATGATCTGGAGGATGGGATTGAGAGAGTCATCAGCAAATTTGCAGATGACACCAAGTTGGGAGCAGATGTTGATCAGTTCGAGGGCAGAAGGGCTCTGCAGAGGGACCTCAACCGACTGGACAGATGGGCAGAGTCCAACAGGATGGCATTCAACAAGTCCAAGTGCCAGGTGCTGCACTTTGGCCACAGCAACCCCATGCAGAGCTACAGGCTGGGGTCAGAGTGGCTGGAGAGCTCCCAAACAAAGAGGGGGTGCTGATTGACAGCTGCCTAAACATGAGCCAGCAGTGTGCCCAGGTGGCCAAGAAGGCCAATGGCATCCTGGCCTGCATTAGGAATAGTGTGGCCAGCAGGAGCAGGGAAGTCATTATTCCCCTGTGCTCTGCACTGGTTAGGCCACACCTTGAGTCCTGTGTCCAGTTCTGGGCCCCTCAGTTTTGTTTTGTTAGCATAGCTTTTAGGCTCCAGCAGTGGCTCTTTTATTCTTGATCAACTGTGATGTTTCAGCAGCTGACAGCTTTGGCCACAGAGAGCAAAGGGATCTGTACTCATAGCCTGGTTTCAAATCCATCTTAGAAAGCACAGGGCAGGGTAGCAGAGCTGTGAAAATAAAACCCTATCAGATATTCTGAAAATACAAAACCTCATGTTTTACATCAAAATGGATTATGGTTTTTTTTCTGAAATTGGGTGGGGTTGGTTGTAACTAAAACCAAAACATAAATACCCAAACCCTCAGCTGAAGGTAAACAGCTGTGCTGAAACATTTTGGCCTGGGTACTTAAATTCTAGCAAAGCTATAACAAAGTGTAAATAAATGGCCTGCAGCAGGAAGCTTCAGGCAACATAGCAACAGCACCATCCAAGTCTACAGAAGTTTGAACTACCTGGGATAAGTGTTTCACAGTATATTAAAAATAGATGTGAAAATAGGTAGTTTGATGAATATTCCATGTTATTTTTTCTTTTTTTCCTTTACTGGTATGTCCAGTCACAGGTGAGTGTTTCAGAGGAGAAAATGCCAACCTGCCCATGTGCAAACGCTGCAGGTTCTGCACGTTGAGGCTTTTCGCTCTACACCAACCAAAACTCCCTTCCCAAAGCACCTGCCCACAAAATCTGGGCAAGCTATTTAAGAGGGATTGAGAAGATGCATTGGTTTGTCATAAAAATAACATCCTGTGTTTGTATCTGTAATGGCTGCTTGTGCAGAACAGCTGCCTTCATTTACAGAGAGAGACTGATTGTAATGACAGAGAATGCGCAAAATGGCTTTGCCGACTCTTTCCCTCCTGTGTTTTGGGCAAAATCAAGAAAAGGAGGTGAAGAGGAGGTGGCCAAGAAGGCCAATGGCATCCTGGCCTGTATTGGGAATAGTGTGGCCAGCAGGAGCAGGGAAGACATTCTGCCCTGTGCTCAGCACTGCTTAGGCCACACCTTGAGTCCTGTGTCCAGTTCTGGGCCCCTCAGTTTAGGAAAGATGTTGAGCTGCTGGAAGGTGTCCAGAGAAGGGCAACAAAGCTGGGGAGGGGTCTGGAGCACAGCCCTGTGAGGAGAGGCTGAGGGAGCTGGGGTTGCTTAGCCTGGAGAAGAGGAGGCTCAGAGGAGACTTTATTGCTGTCTACAACTACCTGAAGGGAGACTGTAGCCAGGTGGGGGTTGGTCTCTTCTCCCAGACAACCAGCACCAGAACAAGAGGACACAGTCTCAAGCTATGCCAGGGGAGGTTTAGGCTGGATGCTAGGAGGAAGTTCTTCCCATAGAAAGAGATTGGCCATTGGAATGTGCTGCCCAGGGAGGTGGTGGAGTCACCATCCCTGGAACTGTTTAAGAGCGGACTGAATGAGGCACTTGGTGCCACGGTTTAGTTGATCAGATGGTGTTGGGTGATAGGTTGGACTTGATGATCTCGAAGGTCTTTTCCAATCTGGTTAATTCTATTCTTTTCTATTCTAAGACTTGACCCTATGTACTGCTAAAGATCATTATCAATTTTGTTTGCCCACTAATGGCAGAATAGTGTCTGATTTTGAGCTGGTTTTGCAAGGAGACTGTTTCAAATTGATCATCCTGCAATATAAGGTTAACAGATTTTAATCAAAGAAGTAAAAGTGACAGAGCATGCCTTGGGCCTTAAATTTCCATATCCATACATGATGAAAACTAAATCATGGGAAATGGGCCTCTGGTGTCTATTTCCATATTAAAAAGAAAAATGGAAAAGAAGTTCCTCAGCTGTAGAAATGGGAAGAATCTTGCATCTTAATTGCAGGATGCAGGTGAGAGACTTTTTAGGGTGTCAGCTAACGATAGGGCTGGAGGGAATGGAGAAAAAAATAGAAATGGGTAGATTCAGATTGATTGTTAGGAGGAAATTCTTCCCCATGAGGGTGGTGAGACACTGGCAGAGGTTGCCCAGGGAGGTAGTGGAAGCCTCATCCCTGGAGATTTCTAAGGCCAGGCTGGATGTGGCTGTGAGCAACCTGTTGTAGTGTGAGGTGTCCCTGGCCATGGCAGGAGGGTTGGAACTGTCTGATCCTTGAGGTCCCTTCCAACCCTGACAATTCTATGATTGTATATACCATTTCCACATCCCAGGTCCAAATAGATGCTTGGTGCTCTTCATTGTTAGAACCTGTAGCTACTGTCTTGACTAGTTTATGATGTTTGACCAGTAATGTATGGAAAGTAAAGTTTAGACCCCAGTTTTGCACTCAAGTGCAAACTTTACATCATTTCTTGCAACAGGACAGAGTTGTCAGACTCTACTAAACCAGGAGAGCTTCAGTATCTATTTAAATGGTAGTGTTGCACTACAGGGTTCATAGTTACATAGAGTTCAAATACATATCTAAAAGGCTTTTTGCAGTAAAATAAGCAAAACTGTACTTTATGCATTAGGCCCAGTGTGTCCCCTTCCCAGTGCCCTGCTGAAGAGGTTCTTTATAAAAGCATATAAAAATACTGAAAACATAAAATACCTTTTGGTATTTTGGATCTCAGACTGGTATCAACTCTAGTCTGCTGACTGAGATACTGCAGGAGTGCATTGGTTCCATCTGCTGCTCTGTTGCCCATTTAAATGGTTTATATAAACCTTAATAAGATGGCACCAGAACAGATTCAATCTAGAGCCAGGTTGAAAATAAAGGGTGATTATTTTTTTCTCCACAAATACCTTTTGGTATTTTGGATCTCAAACTGGTACCAACTCTAGTCTGCTGACTGAGATACTGCAGGAGTGCATTGGTTCCATCTGCTGCTCTGTGGCCCATTTAAATGGTTTATATAAACCTTAATAAGATGGCACCAGAACAGATTCAATCTAGAGCCAGGTTGAAAATGAAGGGTGATTTGGTTTTTCTCTGCACAGTCTGGCCTGTGCACTCCTGCTCTCTCCTTTACACCAGCTTAACAAACCTCTTAACTTTGATGCAGAGTAAGACTCTTGAGTCGGGTCAGTTCCTTGAAGCTGACCACAGTTCTGTGGGGCAGTCACTGTGTTAGCAGTGTCAGGGCTGGCTCAGTGGCATTAGCAGATTACAAAAACCAGCTCAGGACAGGGGAGCTTTCCCAACTGGCTGCATTTTTGACGTTTCAGATCAAAGTCACAGTGGTGCAAAGGCAGCTTTAATTGGTTTATTAAGCTACAGGCATATTTAAAAGCACAGTTACACACACGGGTAGCACTTTGAAACCCCAGACTTAACTGTTTTCAGAGCAATTAAAGCAGATTTATTTTGGTGTCATACACAGAACTGATTTCACCTATGTGTCACTTCACCAGGCTGAAAGTGAACTGCAGAGAGCTTCACTGGATGCAACTCGAACAACTCAGCAGTTAGAGGAAACCATTGATAATTTTGAGAAGCAGAAAATAAAGGACATCAAAGTAAGTGTGCTCACATTTCAGTACAGTTCCTTCTGCACTGCAGAATTATTGTGGTTACTCTTTGGCAAGATTAGCAACATTTAGTATGAATTCACATGAATCCCAAATCCTGTAGGCACAGCTATTGCCTAATCCAAATACCATGAATTTTGCAATTAAAATAACCAGTTCATTATTCATTCAGTTCACTGAGTAAATAATTTTCCTGTACCTGCTTGTTTAGCCTCTGCCTGTTCTAAGAGTTGTTACATTCTACTTCCCTGGTGGCTGCATTTAGTAAGGGAATGATATATGTGGATTAATATCCATGCTGAAATTTGTGCAGGTTACTCTTAGTTAAAAGCTTTAGTGCTGCAGAAAGCACAAGTGTGCAGGGATTGCAAGAAATCACATTTCACTTCCCTCTGAATGCCAAACAAGAAATGGCATAAGTCCCAAAGACTGGTGACTGAAAAACACTTGCATTTTCTGACCTCAAATTTCATCCTGATACATTGCTGATACAACTTTTTATAGGGGGAGGGAAGCACAGGCTCAATAGGAATGAACGATGGTTGAAAAACCCAACCAAACCTACCAGTACTGGGTGTTAGACTGTGTGAGTTCTGAGGATGTCATCAAGTGGGGTTTTTAATATGTCTATAAAGAACATTCTGTTCTATCAAACACACAATTATCTGTAGATTTGGGGATTTACAGCCAAGTTATACCCAACCTGTTCAAAAAGATTGTTGTCAGTAAAGCAAACGTTCCCTGTGAGCTGTCAGCATGACATTTGACTTATTCCTAATGAGTCTCCTCATCACTTTTCAACCATTTACTTAGAATTTTAGTATGAAATGACAGCTGTGTAAGTGACAGCCCAGTCAGCACTTAGGTTTAGCCCTTACATTGCAGGCCTGACTGTTTAAAAGTGCCAAGTGTCGTACAGCTATTTGTATCAGGTAAATACTGTGCAGAATGGAGTCATTTATTTGAAGGGAAAGTGTACTTCACTGCATTAAGAAAGCCCTTTGTTTTCCTTTGCTTTTAGACCATATTCTCTGAATTTATAAATATTGAAATGCTGTTCCATGGGAAAGCTTTGGAGATATACACCGATGCCTACCAAATCATCCAAAATATCGATGAAGATAAAGATTTAGAGGTAAGAGTGATTTCAGCTTTGCTTTTCAATGGGCTTAAAAACAATTTTCACATTTTGGAGCTCTGCATATCCCAGGCAGAAAATCACAGGCTCACAGGATGTCAGGGGTTGGAAGGGACCCAAAGAGACCATCGAGTCCAACCCCACCCTGCCAGAGCAGAACCATACAGTTAGCTCAGGTCACACAGGAACACATCCAGACAGGCCTTGAAAGTCTTCAGAGGAGGAGACTCCACAAACTCTCTGGGCAGCCTGCTCCAGTGCTCTGTGACCCTTACAGTAAGGAAGTTCCTCCTTGTGTAGAGGTGGAACCTCCTGTGCTGCAGCTTACATCCAATGCAACATAAATTTCAGGCTCCCCAAACAAGCTCTTGTATAGAGAGTCCATTTTTTTGCACTTCTCCAGCAAGATCTTGCAGGGTTGTAAACTTAGAGATTTTAAAACTGCAGTGGCAATCTGATCTTTCCCACAAGATACAGGTAAGAGCCTCTTCCTAAATTAACTGTCACACCAGGCTCAGCTAAAGAACACCTTTGCAGTGAATCTCACTTGGAAGATGCAGAGCAAGAGAAAATCCTGCATTGCTCTGATGTTTTAAAGACTAATTGCTTCAGTAAAAGTCTCTCTCTTTGAGTTTTGCTTGCTTGTTTTCATCTTTCAGTGACTGTTTTTTATTAGACTGTTCTGGAATTCAGAAACATTTGTTGCCAAATAGCTTTTTTTTGGCCTGTGGCAATTAGAGCTTCAAGTCACCCTTTCTGCTTTCTCTGAGTTACAGTCTCTCTTTCCTGAGTTGTGTTTTTCAGTCCTTCATTCATTCTTGCAGTTCTTCTGGACTTAACTATCACTGAAATGTACATTGTATGCATGTGTTCAGCTTTTCAACAGGATGATTTTTGGTCTGTTTCTATAGGTTTTATCAGTCCTCATGTTATTTTTTCTGTGATGCAGCTCAGGACCAAGATAATATTCAGTTATCACAGGACATACGAAATCATGATTCTTCAGTGACACTCACATGTGAAACCACTCAGCATTTTTACTGCACTTGGTATCATAGTATAGTATCATAGTATCAGTCAGGGTTGGAAGGGACCACAAGGATCATCTAGTTCCAACCCCCCTGCCATGGGCAGGGACACCCCACACTAGAGCAGGCTGCCCACAGCCTCATCCAAGGATGGGGCCCCAACCACCTCCCTGGACAACCCATTCCAGGGCTTCACCACTCTCATGGGGAAGAACTTCCTCCTCATGTCCAGCCTGAATCTCCCCACCTCCAGCTTCATTCCATTCCCCCTAGTCCTATCACTCCCTGATGTCCTGAGAAGTCCCTCCCCAGCCATCTTGTAGGCCCCCTTCAGACACTGGAAGGCCACAATTAGGTCACTTAAACTATGCCCTGGCAAATTTGTACTATTCTGGTTTCACAATTAAAATGTCATGTGGCCCCAAATTCAAACTGTCCTTTAAGTCTCAATGTTTATCTTTCATAACCAGATTTACAACCTCATTTAACCTTTTTTCTTTTTTTTTTTGCTAATTGGAAATATTTATTTTCCATAAAAGTAAATGGAATGGCATCATAGAATGGCTTAGGTTGGAAGTGCCCTCAGAGATAAAATATCCTTTAATTCAATGTTTATCTTTCATACCAGATGTACAACCTCATTTAACCTTTTTTTTTTTTTTTTTGCTAATGGAAATATTTATTTTCCATAAAGATAAATAGAATGGCATCATAGAATGGCTTAGGTTGGCAGTGACTTCAGAGATAATCTATTCCAACCCCCCCTGCCATGCACAGGGATGCCTCTCAGCTAGACCGAGTTGTCCAAGGCCTCATCCAATCTGGCCTTGAACACCTCCAGGGTTTATTCAACCATCTTCCTTGACTTGATGAAGTCTTTTTTAGTATCAAGCTGTTAGTCTTACCAATGATTCTTTTTGGCTATTGGAAAGAGCTTGTAAAAATAATGGCTATTACAGTCTGCTCTGTATTTGAAGGGTTCTCCCAATTCACCTTAGGGCTTCACCTCTCCTGAACATTTCAGTTGAATTTCTCTGATACAGCTGTTAGTGGCAGCAAGGGTTTCTTTATGAAAGGGCCAGGAGTGCCCCTCTCCCAAGAGATGGAGACCCTGAAAGGGCTTGCAGGGATTTGTACCCCTGGGTTAACCTAGACTCAGCTACACATGTTGGTGAGAACCCATTGCAGTTTTCCACCTGTAAATCCCCTCCCTTGGGGGACGTTTGACCCATGTAAATGCTTTGATGTGTCTTATTGTTGAGCAAGGATTTTTGGTTCAGCTACAACCGATCAAACCAGAGTTGCTGCAGATCTCTAGAGCAGGTTGAATTGTCTGGTGCTGTATTTTTGTTAGCTTGCAAGCTGGCTCATGGCACTCAGGTCACTGCTTTCTCGGTCTGAGCAGGTGTTCCGGAGCTCGCTGTACCCACCAGACTATCAGTCTCGCTTGGACATCATTCGTGCAAAATCCAGGTCCCCCCTGCTACGAACTGACTCCTTAAAATCTTCACTGAGGACAGTCCAGGTAAGAGAAAGAATTAAATGCTAGATCACTGTAGCAAAAGCATGTCTGAAGTACAGTCCTTGGCTAATGTACTATCTTTCCTCAGTTCAGGACAATTACAAAGGGAAAGAGACCTCCTAAAGATCATGGTAATCTTCTGGGAATGCAGCTCTATCATTTTGATTTGAGAAAAAATCCAAGTCAGCTTTTAGAGCTGTGTTCTTTGCTTTTGGAAAATGCCATTTCCAGCAGCACTATTGCTTTCATCAACAAACTGGCATCTGGCAGATCTAGGAGCTTACTGCAAAGGGAAGCGGCATTCTTTAAATAACATCTGCATATTCTTAGTCTTGGTATCCAGATTCTGGAGTGTGCATTCTCTACCAGATCCTAAGTCAGACTAGTGATAGCTCCTAGCAGCAGACCAAACCCATGACCAAGAGACCATTCCTTTGAACCAGCTACCCTACAAAAATCTTTTGACACTTCTTTGCAGTAGTAAACTTGCAGATACTGCAAAATGGCAGCGTTGTTTATTCTCTCTCTTGCAGCCTTAATCCTCTAAGATGATCCTTACCAGCGTTTGGGCTAAAGACAAAGATGGCCAAATGTAAACTGTATGCATCCCACTTTCCTGCTTTGGCTAGAACCACAGAGAGTACAATGCTAACAAGTTTGCTTGATTTCATACACGTCATTACCCCTCTCTGCTCTCAACACAAGATCAGTTATTACAGTTGAGTTATTCTATTGTTGAAAGAATGAGTTGTGCCATCTGAAAGGATAAAGGAGCCCAGTGATTCAGTGTGTGAAAACCAACCTTCACTTTGAGTGAGTGGCCTGTCCTCTCTATCAAAAATGCAGACAGTACAGTACAAGAAGCTCTGCATTTTTTTTCCATTTCCATGCAATATATCAGGAGAGAAAACTCTTAAGCCCCAGGAAAGCTCTCTGCCTGATGAGAAAACCTTTTTAGGGCTTTTTTGAAACATGACTATTGCAGTTTTCTACAAGTTCTGAAAAGACTTGTCAGGTTTTCATGACAATCCTTTGTAAATCTCTTCAGTGTGCCCTTTACTTGGCAATTACCTGCAGCATTTAATTCCACCAGTTCAGGTTGGTACGCTGTATTTCAGATCCAGCTCTAGCAGAACAGAATGACCTTTTCCAGGTATTTTAAATCACACTTAGCTACAAAAGCTTTATCCACATGCAGCTTAACAGCTTAGACAGGGACAATTATCACCTACCTGCAAACTCAGAGAATTTGTCTTCACATGAAACTGTTGATGATGAGCAAAAATTTATCAGATTGTTAAATTTGATGGCTTTCCCCCCACCCACTCCCCAGCATTAAGCAATCACAAATTAAATTTGTAAGCACTGGCACATTCTGGCTTTATGGCAAAATACCATAGAGTGAAACTGCCTCATTTCCATTCTCACTTTTCCTGGTTTGGTCCAGTTTAGCCATCTTACCACCACCATTTATAAAACATTTCATGTGCTGTTTAGTTAATTAAAGCACTGTCAGAGGTGCTTGAGCAGCGAGCAGAAAAAGCTTTCCAGCTGAAATAGCACCTCTGCTTATTTCAGGGCAGGGGGAGCTTTTAATCAGAAACATGCCTGAAGTTCTCCTTAAGAATTTCAGATGCTCTAACTGTAAAAAACTTGATCCATTGAAAGGAAGCTACCTTAACAGGCTCAGGCTGCGGCACTCCTTAATCTCCAATTATAAATCAGTGCCATTGTCTTCTCCCTTCTTTCACAGAATGCAAGATTGCTGGTTGAGGCATTCAGACAGAAGTTAACCCAGCTTCACCCAATGATTAACTCCATTTTCTGTTATGTTCAGAGATTTATAAGCAAGCATTTGCTTCAAGCTAAATTATGTACTTTGTGAGCATCAACAAGAACAAGGCTTTTTCTGCTTTCATTAGTTCAATGATTGCAGTTTGCTTTATGCACACACAAAAACCTTCTGTTACATACATAGCTGTATGAATTATGAACTCTCAGAAGTCAGTTTAATAACCAGCACTCAAGGACTTTTAAAATAGAGGGTTAACAGGGGAAAAAAAAGGCAAGTTTTGTCTTTAATACTCAAGTTTTATTATATCCCTGGATGTGAGGAAACTCAGAAAACCTAACCAAAATTAGAGCTGCAGATGCCCTTAGAGAACTGCTGAACCCAAAATCATTTATCAAAAGCATTCCAGATGACTTGGCTGGCTTAATGTTCCTCTTCTGGTGGGGAAGAAAAAAAACACCAACATATATTCTACTTTAAATTGTAAATGTTGCATCTTCTGTGAAGAAGCTATCTTCAATAGGAATGAGATTGAGCCCTCATTAGAAAAAAGTATAGATTGCAGAATCTGTGGGATGAGCTGAAAGCTTGGCAGCTGGCACTTAACATGTGGTGAACCAGGAAGGGACTACAGTATCATTCTGAAGGGCAAGCGCTGACAGGCAGAGAAAGAAGTTCATCTAGGAATCAAGGCTCCTCCAGTAAAGTTTGTCTCATTTTTGACTCAAAAAACCCCAACCCTTAGAGCAGCATAGTGTTGAGTTTTTAATTTCACTGGTTTGCTGTCTTCCAGATAAGATTATGCTTTAATGCTCATCTTAGAGTCCTGTCTCAGCAGCCAACCCAGGAAAAAAACCCCATCCTTTTAATTTGATCCATGCAAAGTTTCCCTATCCTGTCATGGTTCTCAGGACTACAGGGGTTGGGGGGGGGGTTTCCAAAACATTACTGTATTTCTGTTCTGTGCCACCTATCTTTCGGTGAGTGCTGTGCTTATTACTAGAATTTAAGGGTTAATGGAGAAAGAACTTACCTTTACCTCCTCTACCAAGTGAAAAATCTGCAAGTACTGAGACTGGCAAACATAGAATGGCTAGGGTTGGAAGGGACCTCAAGGATCAGCCAGTTCCAACCCCCCTGCCATGGCCAGGGACACCTCACACTACAGCAGGTGCTCAGCTACATCCAGCCTGGTCTTAAAAACCTCCAGGGATGAGGCTTCCACCACCTCCCTGGGCAATCTGTGCCAGGCTCTCACTACCCTTATGGGGAAGAACTTCTTCCTAACATCCAATCTCAACCTACCCATTTCTACTTTTTTTCCATCCCCCCAGTCCTATCATCACCTGACACCCTCAAAAGTCCCTCCCCAGCTTTCTTATAGCCCCCTTAAGATACTGGAAGGCAAACACAGAATTGTTTTCCTTTCAGGAGCACAGGCCAGACGTTTGATTTACTTCTCTTGGATTTTTATCAGATTTCTAGCAGTATGCTAAGAAAAAATGAAGATGAAGAGGAGGAGGAAGATGAGGAAGAGGAGGAGGAGGAATTAGATGCTACTAAAGAAGTGAGATAACAAAACTGTTCTAACAGTTTTGGGGGGCCAGGGGGTTGGATCAAGAGAAAAAAACATTTCCCTTTATGTAAAGGCTTTTGTGTGTTCATTAAAAACTTCACTGAGGTATTTTTAAAATTCCACCAGGAGCAAGAATTGGCTCTGGTAGGAGAGTGCCAGACAACAAATGACCAATTGCAAAGCATGGAACAGAAGCTGCTGAAAATGGAGCCTTTCCATAGCTAGAACAGGAAATCTTTAAATAGAATCCTGCATTATATTTGCTTAGCTGTTCTATTGCAGTCCCATTTGCTTCAACTTACATGATGAAGTGCCCAAAAACTGCAGGGAGCTGACAAGCAGATCTGAACAGAAGGCTTTTCTTGTTACTTTGCCAATGTACCTTATTCTCTGCCTACACACCTCTTGGATTTAATAAGTCCTCCAGCTATACCTGCCATAATTGGTTTCACCCATCCTAAAGTAACTCAAGAACCTGATTACAGCAGCAATCCTGTTAGCTGTCACTTTGTGCTCCCCCCTGGGTGGCAGAAGGCGGGGGGAGGCATTGTTTTCTCACTCTCACTTTCCTCAGCCTTGACTTGATGTCTTCATGCATACAGAATGAACATTGCCCTAGTCCAGCATCCACTTCTACTGCTGCTTTGCTTTTAAATAAAAGTGCCTTCATAATAAAACTAGTTATTTTATAGAGCTGGCATTTCTATTAGTTGACATGCTACACAGAGCTCCAGTGCCACGTGTTTTAACTGGTGGATTCAGTTACCAGTTCCCCTGTTTGGAGGTGGTGGTTATGCATGTTCATTTTTGAATAGCATACAGTCACGTGCCAGGATGCTGCTAGCATTTTTATCTCCAGCTAAAGAATGTATCAATCTAGAACTTAAACTTGTAACTGGGTAAACAATCTTCAGTTATAACCAAATGTTGTTTGTTACACAAATAAACCAGGAAGTGCATTTTTAATACTGATGCTGCCTTTGTCCCCTGATGCAAAGTATGCTGAGTGTTCTGACATGTAACAAAAGCAGGCTTTGCCCAAAGTGAATGTCATGAATGTAGAAGTGAAAGTGTCCCAAGGGAGAGTTCTGATTTAAACCCAGAAAATAGTTTTACACCTAAATTACATCCTGGAATATTGGCACTGAGCTACTGCTGACAAGGAGTAGAATTCTAATAACCAAAACTTTAAAAGTGTAAAAACAACTTCAAAAAGTAACTCATTTCAGTGAAATGCCTGAATTATGACCTCTGCTGTTCTAAGCTTCTTGACTCCTTTTATGTATTCACTAGGGGGGAGGAGGCAAAGGTTGCCATCCTAAAAAGTAATGGTAACTTATCAGCAGTTACTCTCTCTTAAGAACAGGTAATGCTTCTCCTAAAAGAGAATCTTACACTTAACAGACAAAACTTTTACATCTACCTCTATCTTTCCAGCCTCCAACTCCCATGGGGAGACCTTACTGCTGTCTACAACTGCCTGAAGGGTGGTTGTAGCCAGGAGGGGGTTGGTCTCTTCTCTCTAGCCACCAGCACCAGAACAAGAGGACACAGTCTCAAGGTGCGCCAGGGGAGGTTTAGGCTGGAGGTGAGGAGAAAGTTCTTCACTGAGAGAGTCGTTCACCATTGGAATGTGCTGCCCAGGGAGGTGGTGGAGTCACCATCCCTGGAGGTGTTCAAGAGGGGATTGGATGTGGCACTTGGTGCCATGGTCTAGTCATGAGGTCTGTGGTGACAGGTTGGACTTGATGAACCTTGAGATCTCTTCCAGCCTTGGTGATTCTGTGATTCCCTTGTAACAATTTCTGTGTGTACACTACTCTAGAAGCACGGCAGAAAGTTTACCCATTTCTTTTCAGTGTTTGAAATCTCTTGCTGTGTAGTAGCTAAAGGAACTTCTACAAATCCTCTAGAGAAGATGACTTGTGTGATAGTATGCATGGAAATGTCACTGGATCTGTCACAGCAGGGCACTTCAATGTTTACATCACAACATCAGAACTATGCTGATCACCACTTGACTATTTCATATGTAACAACTACATGTAGTTCATCTCCAAACCAGATGATTAGCTTCATGACTATACCAGGTCTTCATATAATGCAAATGGCAATTATTTCTGTGCTATGGCTTGAAAAAGATTTTCTGGATAAAAGAGGAAGCAGCTTTTAGAGGAATTCCCACTAGATTAGTAGCTGGGGTATAGAGAGTGATTGATTTCCTTGGCAGCTTCAAATTCCTTCTCCCCACCCTCAGAAGAGTTCACTTTAGGAATCAGAAAAGCTTTGAGAAAGGGAGAGATAGCAGTGGGTAACTTTTTCCTGCATCTACCCTGCCTTAAGCCTGTATGTTGGACAGAAATTGCATGGCCTCAAAACTACAGATGGAAAAGTTACTGCTTGTTTTAAAGCCAGAAGTATAACTTAAAATGTAATTACAGAACTCAATAATACCTGGAGATGCTTCTGCAGATTTTTGCCATAGCAGAAGTGCTTACTGCAAGACCGAGAGCACTTTTTGACTACCAGCACTTAATGAGGCAGGCTCAGCTCCATTCTTGTTTTGCCACTGTGTTGAACATGTTGGCCCATCTCTTTGGGACTAATCATAGAATAGCTTAGGTTGGAAGGGACCTCAGAGACTCCAACCTGCCTGCCAACAGCTGCTCCAACAGCTCTGTGTCCTTTGCTACTTGTACTTAAAAAGGAAGAGCAATCACGTAATTATGGACTGTGTCAAATTTGTTCTTTACACTGAAACTACAGCACCTCCAGACCATTAAATATCTGCAATTACAAAACCCTATTACCAGGAAATGGTGTCACAACACCATGCACCTGTACCACCTCTTCAGGCAGAAGGAGAGTGTGTAGATGTACATCCCATTTGGGGTTGGGGGGAAACCTGAAACACCAACCAAAAATATTAGCAAGCGAACACCTATAAACTGAGAGTCAGCTGCCTTTGTATTACTTAACTGCACTGGCCTCTCTTCCCAGTTTCCCTGTGCTTGAGATCATCTGTACATGTTTTCAAGGACAGCTTTTGCATCCTGGCCTCTGTGAGGAACAGTGTGGCCAGCAGGAGCAGGGAAGTCATTCTGCCCTGTGTTCAGCACTGGTTAGGCCACACCTTGAGTCCTGTGTCCAGTTCTGGGCTCCTCAGGTTAGGAAAGATGTTGAGTTGCTGGAAGGTGTCCAGAGAAGGGCAACAAAGCTGGGGAGGGGTTTGGAACACAGCCCTGTGAGGAGAAGCTGGGGTTGCTTAGCCTGGAGAGGAGGAGGCTCAGGGGAGACCTTCTTGCTCTCTCCAACTCCCTGAAAGGAGGTTGTAGCCAGGTGGGGGTTGATCTCTTCTGCCAGGCACCCAGCACCAGAAGAAGAGGACACAGTCTCAAGCTGTGCCAGGGGAGGTTTAGGCTGGATGTTAGGAAGAAGTTCTTCACAGAAGGAGAGACTGACCATTGGGATGTGCTGCCCAGGGAGGTGGTGGAGTCACCATCACTGGAGGTGTTTAAGAAGAAACTGGATGAGGCACTCGGTGCCATAGTTTTGTTGATTAGATGGTGTTGGGTGATAGGTTGGACTCAACGATCTTGAAATTCTTTTCCAACCTGGTTAATTCTATTTATTCTCTTTTTTTTTTTCAAATACCCACTTGTTTTGGCCCATTAATCAGCCATTACAGATTGACCTAAAGTAGTCATAAACACTTATCTGGCTTTAAATTATAGACAAATAAGCTATAGGGTGAAGAAAAAAACATTTTGAAATGCCTTAATTATGACCTCTGCTGTTCTAAGCTTCATGACTCCTTTTATGTATTCACTAGGTGGGGGGGAAAGGTTGCCATCCTAAATATTAATGGTAACCTATCAGCAGTTACTCTGTCTTAAGAACAGGTAATGCTTCCCCTAAAATATAATCTTACACTTAACAGACAAAACCTTTAAATCTACCCTTATCTTTCCAGCCTCCAAATCCTTATGTATGTACACTACTCTAGAAGCATGGTAGAAAGTTTTCTTTTCAGTGTTTGAAATCTCTTGCTGTGTAGTAGCTAAAGGAACTTACCATAGTATCAGTCAGGGTTGGAAGACACCACAAGGTTCATCTAGTTCCAACCCCCATGCCATGGGCAGGGACACCTCACACTAGACCAGGCTGGCCAGAGCCTCATCCAGCCTGGGCTTAAACACCTCCAGGGACAGGGCCTCAATCACCTCCCTGGACAAACCATTCCAGGGCTTCACCATTCTCATGGGGAAGAACTTCCTCCTCATGTCCAGTCTGAATCCCCGCACCTCCAGCTTCATTCCATTCCCCCTAGTCCTATCACTCCCTGAGATCCTGAGAAGTCCCTCCCCAGCCTTCCTGTAGGCCCCCTTCAGATACTGGAACGCCACAATGAGGTCACCTGGGAGTGTTCTCTTCTCCAGACTGAACAGCCTCAACTCCTTCAGTCTGTCCTCACAGGAGAGGTGCTCCAGCCCTCTGATCATCCTCGTGGCCCTTCTCTGGACACCTTCCAGCACCTCCAGATCCCTCTTGGAATAGGGGCTCCAGAACTGGAGGCAGTACTCCAGGTGGGGTCTCAGCAGAGCTGAGTAGAGGGGGAGAATCCCCTCCCTTGCCCTGCTGGCCACACTTCTCCTGATGCAGCCCAGGCTCTGATTGGCTTTCCGGGCTGCAAGTGCACACTGAGAGCTCATGTTGAGCTTCTCCTCCCCCTGCACCCCCCAAGTCTCTCTCCTCCGGACTGCTTTCCAGCCAGTCACTGCCCAAACTTCTACAAATCCTCTATAGATGGTTAACTAGAGAAGTTAGTTGCAGTCACATTTACAACACAACTGATAATACAAGGGCAAGAATTAGCAGAGATGATGTTAGTTCCACAAGAATACTCACAGTGAAGCTTTCAACAGCGTGATTAGGTCAGAGAAGTTTATTTTGAGCAGCCTCGTAACACTTTTATTTTCCCTGCAAAGTTTTCTAGATCCTTGAGCTTTTATAGCAACTATAAAAGAAAAACCAATTTCTTGAGTTTTATTTCCATTCCATCTACAGACTTGGCCTTACCAGCCTCATTCAAAATGCTTTTCCCCCTAGCATTTAAAAGAGAGGACAAAAAATATGCAGAAGAAATAACGCTACACTGACCTTTCAATTACAGAATAACCAAAACCCACAGAAACTGGTTCATATGGAAATTCAGTAATGATGGTGACTTTACATAAAGTAATTAAGGTCTGACCACCAGTGAGGTTAACCAGTCACTGCAACAGACTGCCCAGAGCCTGAAAAATCCAACAGACAAGGCCTTGAATAACCTGTTCTAGCTGACACTGCTGAAGACAGTTGGACTAGAGACCTTCAGGTCCATTCCAAGCTCATCTACTCTACAAATCTATTTCTTGGTGTTGCCTGAGCAAAGGTTAAAACAAGTTTTCATCAGCAAGCTGCAATTTTGTTGTCTTAGTTTGAGAGGTGAACTAAAATGTCCTAAAATCTAGTGCTCCAAGCACTATCTTGCACAATTGCAATGTCAACAGAGTCCTTATACACACAAACAAGGTCTCCTGCTAAGCCTGAATTTTGAAGATGCAGTTTTTCCTCACACAGGCTTGCTTTTCTTTCTTCCTGAAATTTAAATGTGCTGGCACTAAACCAATCAAAACATCAAAACTGCCGTAAGAGCTTATTTTCTCATATAAGAAAATAACATAGCTGGTTGTCAGTGACAGATGTTAGTTAAAATTAATCAGTGATTGACCTGGACTGCATCCAGACATCATTAGCAAGTTAATATTGGAGATAAAACAAAGTCCACTCCAAAAGCTTGGGCTGAAGTCAAGACTCTTGAACCATTTCCAACATTCATTTTCTGTATCAAGGTACCTCAGTGAGAACAAGAAAGCCTCTCCAACTGCTTTACAGAGACTTTGCGGTTTCCAGGTAAACGACCTACCCATTGCTGTGTCAACAGCCTCTCCTAATTCACTCTTTCCAGCAGCAGCAGCCAGCATCTTTCTCACCAAGACCCAAATATGCTGGGCATAATAGTTGACATCAACTATGTGAGCTTTAAATATAAAACACACATTCAGTGGCAATTTCTTTTTTATTTCTAAAAAAGTTGCAAAGCCAACTAATGAGAGTAGGATGCTTGTTTTTCTTCTGCTAGGAATGCCTGCAGACACACCAGGCTGAACAAAACCTGAACAATTTACAAATCAAATTAAAAGTTGTTGCTTTTTGTTGTTTTTTTTTTTTTTTTTACTTCTGTTAAGCTAAGGTCAGTAAGAAGTGTTATTTACTAATGCAGGTAGCACTGAAGCTCCTCCTGTTTGAACCGTCTGAACCAGCACTAGCATTTTTTGTTTGATGCAAAAGTCATGGGCCATGGAATTAAAAACTAATTTAACCCCCCCCCAAAACATTAAAACTCCATGCCTTTCTACCTCAAGACATTCGATGTCCTCCAGTTTCTGGGCTCCTCTAGGTCACAAGAAACAGGCACAGCAAGTTCTCATATCTTAACCATCGAGATATTTCAACCAAGAGCTGAACAACTGAACTAGACGTTATTTACAACCCTCGATGGAAACGTTCTTCTGCATCTTCCAGCAGTTAAAGAAGCGAAAACAACCGTCAATACTGTCATCTAGGATGCTTCACTCTAGAGCATCTTTTCCTCCTTCACAGCAAGCTCAACTTAACTTTCCTCTGACCAATTGGCCTATCATTCAGTTCATTAATAGCAGCCATAGCTTCCTCATAGTTTGTCATAGCAACAATAGCATCACCTGAAGGCAATCCCTGTTCATTGTACTGTACAGAAACTGACTCGGGTATCACGCTGTAGCCATAGAAAAAATCCAGGATCTCGTTAGGAGTAGCTTTAAAAGGTAAATTTTTCAATCGAATGGGAACAACGCGGTCAGAGCCACCACTGAAGCTCGGGTCCGGTGTAAACCTTCCTTCGGGAAAACCTCCTATTTTATTATTCCCAAACTCCATTCTGCCAAAAGGTTCACTGTCACCACCAAAATCCAGGGGGGGTGGAGGGCCTCTAAAATCCTTAGGAGGGCCCATGAAGTCCTCAGGAGGGTGCCTAAATTCAGAAGGATGCCCAAAATTCCCAGGGGAACCAAATGAGTGCATGGGTGGCCCCTGTGGTGGCCCAGATGGTGAACCAATTGGACAGGAAAGCTCACCTCTGTCATATGGATGTGAATGATCCTGCATGTCATTTGGTGTAAACAATGGCACAGTTACACCAAACTTCTCCATCTGGTCTTCAGAGATAAGTCTTACCAAGACCTCCGTTCCCAAGAACCTTCGACGATTCAAATTTTCTGCCTCCATGGCTTCGTCTTCAGATTTAAACCTTACTAATGCTTCTCCCAGCCCAATGCCTTTGTCATCATAGAGCAAGTAAATATCCTCTTCATCAACATCAAATCTTTCAAAGAACCGTTGCACTTCGATTTTGGACACATCAAACGGGAAATTCCTCACATAAACACATCTCTTGGGGCTAGAATGCCCTTCCCGGTAACTTTTGTCTGGTGTAGACTGTCCAGAACGATCTCTGCCCTGTGACCTTTTCCTCTCACAAGAATCAATTATTTTCAACATTGACTTTCTGGAAATTGGAAAGATGTAAACGGAACGATTGAGAAGAACCCTTCTATGGCATTTCAAAGCAGCATGATAATCTCTCTCACTCCTTAACATCACAAAGGCATCTCTAGTCCTTCTCTGATGCTTATCCATTAAGAGCTTGATTTGCGTGCTGCATATATCCAGGTCAGGAAAAAAGTCTATCAAATCTCTCTTTTCCAGATTAGTAGATAAGTTCTCAAGTGTATGTAGTACTCCTGGTGAGGAGGTGAACGAGAGCGTGTTCTTTGTCTCCTTGGTGACCTTGAACGTGAATGCCTCCTTGAATGCATGTAGCCTGAACTCCTTGGAGAACAGTCCTCACACGAAAAGTGATCCATTTCATCTGGCGTGTCAACCATCCCACCATACTCAATCCACCGTTCCTCTGTAGTTGGGCTAATTTCTATATACCTCTGACCCATGTACTGTCTGTGACGCTTAAGTGCCTCCAAGGCATCACCCGGCGTAGCGAATTTTACCAGGCAGTCACCACTGTTTAAGCCATTGTGACGCTTGATCAGAATCACTCCATCCACACGGATCCCAGAAAGGAAAGCACACACGTCATCTTCTGTCGCAGAGTAAGGGATGCCACGAAGAAACAAGTAAAGATCATCTGGGATAAAGGGATGAGCATCATCTAGCGACTGATAGCTTGACTTAGGCATGCCTAGATCCCCGTGCCTTGCGCCATTGGTATGGAAACCAGCCTCCGGGTGACTCGGCGGACCATAACCAGGTTTGCTTCCTCCTTTCGGAAAAGGTGTGCCCAAATGTGGCATGTCTCCAACACCCGAACCATTGGTACCCATTCTTCTAGAGCCAGACATCGTTTCTCGTCCCCCACGGTCAAATCGCTTCCGGCTCATTTCTATGGTGCTCTGCATCTCTGCCTTGCTGCTGAGAAACAGCTCTATGTGCGAGTCCTTGATAAACCCTCCTGAACAGCTCATGGCGCGCCGTGCATCTTCGTCTGTTGCAAATATAATAAAAGCCTCCCCAATCTCTCCTCCAATAATATGCACACCTCCATCGGGAATATTCAATCCCAAGAAGAAACGACGGATATCTGCAGGGCCCGCAACAACAGGAAGCCCCTGTAAACGGATGACTACAGCCATGCTGAGCTCAACCCACAGCAAAAATCACCTGCAGACAAAAAGGTACACATGATAGCACGTCTTTAGTACTCAGCTATTACAGTATCTTAACACTTAAGAAGCTAGCGCCTTTTTAATGAGCACCCTTGTCTCAATCAAGAGAGAAGGTATCAAAAAACCCACAGGTTCACAAGAACAAGATTAAAATGAGATTCCCTGAAAGTTGAGTAGTCAAAACAATTAGCTACTCCACCGGCACACATGCACAAGTCTATCAAATGCTCCCTATCCTAAGGGCAACAAAATCCATCTCAGTCACTCCTCACCATCCATGATACCTTAAAGAACACCTAAAGTCTTTCACAGTATAGTTACTGTATGCCAGAGACCTCTGCCCCATCCTAAGGATCAAACAAATCCTGTTTCCTTTTGAACAGGACAGTCCTGTCAGTTAACACAGAAAATAGTAGTTGATTAAAGGAGAAAGGGTAAAAACTACATCCCTGGAAAATGAAGTAATTCACCAATACTGATGACTTCACTGCTTTGGTAAGCTGCTCTACCACTGGGTTCTGTTCAGTAACTTGTTTTCTTAGTGTTCAAAGCTGTTGTCTCCTTCATGTAGTCAAGAGTATTAACTGCAGCAGCCACATGCACTCAGGAGAGCATATCCTAGTTCCCAGCCAGGAGTCTGTGAGAAAAATAGGCCGTGTATGATCTTGTCACAATACTCAGTGAGAAGTGTTAAGCTTTTGGCAGCTTACCTGTTTCTGCTTTGGAGACCTGATAAATTCTGTAAAATCAACTTAACTGTGGAAAGAAAATGAAACATAATTAATAGCTGATATCCGTACTTCGCTTTACATACTGTGCTACACTGCTGCAGCTTATCCATAGCAGGGGCTAATATTAAAGCCAAGCATGTAATGAACCCACAATTTTGGATACTATGAAGAACTCCTTCCACGTTCCAAGATGCTAAGGCACCGCATCTTTGCGTTTCCATTTTAGAAGCAAAAGAAATTCAGAACTTAAGTTGACTTCTGGAAATGATGAAAACACGATGAGATTACTTGGTCATCACTTGTGGCACACTGAACTGTTGAAATGAAACAGACTGACAGTGTATCGAGGGGGAAACTCTCAGTTCAATTCTTTTGAGTCCGTGAAAGATGCGCAAGTCCGACTCAAGATTAGAGGCCGTGTCCATTCTTCTGAAATCCACCTGCTTTCAGAGGTCACAAGAGTGTCCTACTCACCAGTCCAGCACTGCACTCGACATATGCAGTGAAGACAGTCAAACAAAAGAGCAAGAGTATCCCTCAAGTACGTCAGGAAGTACTTCAAGTGACAAAGCAAACTTTGTGGTTTTCCCCTACATGTTTCACTGCCTTTCAAACACAAGACCAAGAATCACTCTAATCCACTGACTTAAAATAGATCCTGATGTTCAACGTTATCTAACGTCCCACTGCACGCAGCACAGAACTGTCAGAGCACAACCTGCTGTAGCAAATGAGTACATCCCTTTTAAAAAGGGCCCAACACTTCAACACCAAGTGATGAAGAACACCCCTCACACAGAGCCCTTGCTCAGTAACAAACAAAACACTCGATCCCGATTCCAAACTGCCTTTGATAACAGTAACTATCACTCCACCTACCTTAGCAAAACAAGTGCAAAGCCAGAATTCTGTTAACTGACAAATTCCACAGCACTTCTACATCAGCACTTTGTAAACACAACCAACTGAAAGCACCTTCACTGAAGACCATCTGTGCTCTGTATTTTTGCAGTGGGTTGACCCCAGCCAGCAGCCAAGCCCCCACACAGCTGATCATTCACTCCTCATCCCCACCAGCAGGATGGGGAAGAACAAAGTCAAGAAAACTTGTGGACCAAGATGGGAAGTTTCTTCCGTGAACAGAAACAAGTGAAACAAAGGAAATCACCACCTCCCACAGGCTGCCTGATGGCACAGCCTGCCTCTGAATAACCATCACCTTGGAAGCCAATAAAACAAAAAAGTCATCCTTCCTCAAAACGCCCAAAGCAAACAAAAAACCTTCCTCTTCCTCTGCCTCAGTTGTTGTTGCTCAGCATGATGTAACATGGCATGGAATATCCCTGTGGTCAATCTGGGTCAGATGTCCTGGCTGCGTCCCCTCCTTCTTGCCTACTCCCAACATACTTGCAGGGGCGGCAGAGCGGGGAAAAAGAAAGCCTTGATGCCTTGCAAGCGTTGTTCAGCCATAGCCAAAACACTGGTGTGTTGCAAACATTCTTTTAGCCACAAATCCAAAATACATACTGGCTGCTATGAAGAAAGTTAACTCCATCCCTGCCAGACCCAGCACACTTTATAATTCATCTTCTCAACGGATGTGATGGAAGTGCCAAAAAGCAAGGAGAATGGCAGAATTTCCTTATATGACCTTTGTGTCTTGGAAAAAAATCAAATCCACTGCCCTGCTACTTCAAGATGTGTATCATTTGTAGTATTTCTGCATTTCACAACTCTACTGTCTTATCTCTTTTTTAAGCAGCATTCAGAACAGATGTCCTCAGCATTTCTTCAGTGATAGAGGGCAAGGGCTCCACAACGTACCAAGGATACCACATACAACCTTCAGTGGTTAAAAACCAGACCCCGTGATTCCAGCTCCTAAGTCCACAAAGAGAAATGCAGGTTCAAATAATGCGCCTTTGCTGACTGGATATTAAGCCATCAAGTGTTGGTAGAAAGCGTAGCCAAGCCAACAATTTAAAGTGAATGACCAAAAAGTGACTTCTGAGATGGAAGTGCCAGACAAAACTTAACAATCTGTTAGCTGGGGAAAGCCTCCAGAGAACAAGGATTCAGATTAACAGACTGACAGCTTCGTGTGACCAATTCAAAAGCACTGAAGCATGCACACCTTTGTGATGAATTTTATGTATGAACTGCATTGATTAGAAAACAGTGCTTGTATCTCTATGTCCATAGCCTCAGCAAGTACCAAGTATCATTAAATCTACACTAAACGACCCTTTGTAAACGTTGTCGGAAACTAAGCCTGTAGTCGACTTAACATTTTTATCACAACGTTGTGAGGTTCCAGTCTGCACGCAGCGAGCATGCAAGCTAGCAAGAACACTCAACAGAAGTACTTCAACCATAAACCGGGACTCATATAAACCTAACTGGTAGCTCAGAAGACGATCTCTTATTCTAATCTGCAGAACACACCTTAGCAGTCAAAGTAAGATGCTGCAAATGAGTTTTCGCATCGCTGAAAGGGGATGCGAGCGAACTCTGCCGCCGGGCTCGCCTCCAAGCGCTGCGAGCCGGAGAGGCCCAGCGAGCCGCTCCGCCGCCCCGGGCAGCACGGCCACTCACACCTCTCCGACCACTGAAGACACAACACAAGCCCAGATGGGCCTGCGGACCGCTGCCGGAGCGACGGGATAGGGAACAAGAGAGAGGGGAACAGGGTGCGGAGGAGGCCGATGCGCGCCCGCCAGAAGCCGCTTGCGAGCAGACCCCGCGGAGAAGCCTGAGGCAAGCCTCCCCGCGGCACCGGGACAAGGCTGGAGGGAGGCACCGCAGGGGGGGGGTGGGGGTAAGGAGATGGGCAACCAGGCGGCAGGAGGAGGCCCCGCCCGGGAAACGGCCTCGCAGCGGTTCCGCGGGCGTTGGGCTGTGGAGAGCCGGCTCACGGCACGAACCCCGTGTCCCCGGTTACACGCAGCGCCCCGAGATGTCGGACGCTCTCCCTTACGCCATCCACCCACCGGACACGGCACCAGGGACAGGCTCCGCGCCGAGCCCCACTGCCCGCTGTTCCCGGCACAGCACCACCAAGATGGCTTCTCCACTGCTTCCCCCCCAAAAAACATTCCGAGGGGAGGGGAGGGGAGGCCGCGCTGCGCCTGCGCCAGCTCCTCCCCGACGCCCCCAGGGTTGAACCGCTCTAGTCCTTCCGCCGGGCTGCAGAACGCCGCCGAGATATGGGGCGGAAAACGCTGCTTTCGTCACCCTCGCTGTTGCGGCTGCGCGGCGCGGTGCCCAGCTCATCCCAGCGCATGACCATGGGCAGTACTGTGGCGCGAAGCGAGGAGAGCTGCTGGCAGCACTGAGGGCTGCCCTGCTGCGTCAGTGCGCATGCCTCGGGTCGCCGGCCGCCCCCTATATATAGCACCTATTCAAAACTATGGTTGGAACAGCGCCGCTTAGATCGCTATCGCTTGGCTTGTGAAGCGTCTTCAGCCTCCTGTTTCCGTTCGTCCCAGTGCTTCCTCAGCCCAGGAGCAGGGTGGAAGACAGACCAGGCAGAGCGCTGTTTTGATTTGCCTGTGCTTGTGTATGCCTCAGGCACCAAGAAGTGCCGTCGCACCCTCTGCTTCTCTTCCATTGGCTACAGATCTGCGTTAGTTTTTCCCGCCGATCTCGTCCATCTCCATGTTCCAAAAAACCGCCATATATCCCCGCGCTAACCTCACTTCTGTGCCCTACCCCCGCCTCGCTCGGGTTCCCCGACTTCTTTGCCTCTCCGTACCCCGTCCTAAATCCTTCACAGTCTGGTGGCCCGCTCTCCCCGCCTTCCCTCCGCCGTCACATCGCACTCCGAACGCGTCGCGTCCTGCGGAGGGCCCCTCGCGGCTGCCGTAGGAGAGGCGGTTGGCCAATGAGGGCGAGCCGTGGCGGGCCGCGAGTAGCCATGGCGACGCCAGGGCTCTGGGCCGCCGTCGTACTGCTGCTGGCGATGGCGGCGGTGCTACCGCCCGCCCGCGGCTTCTCCATCCCGCTGCAGCGGCCTGCCGACTGCGGGGACACCAACTACTTCGACATCTCCCGCCTGGCCTGCGGGCCCTGCGGAGCCCACCAGCGACAGAGCGCCGCCGGTGAGCGATCCGGCCCTGCCGCGCGGGGCGGGGGCGGGGCGCTGGCCGGGCGCGGGGGCCGTGCTGGGGCGGCGGAGCTCCGGCAGCTCCGCTCTGGGAATCCGCACCCAGGAGCGGGAGATGCAGCATCTGGGCTCCGCTTTTGGTGGTAAAACAGCAGTCCTCAGGGACACGTCTGAATAGGCGGAATAAAGGGTCAGGATTCTGCAAAGGCTGAGTGGCCACAGCACAGCTTTGATTCCTGTGTCTGAGACACATCCCGGGTTTTGTCTGTCTTTCCTCAGGCATTTGCGTGGTTATAGGTATTAACATTTTCATCGCTAAAATTCCAAAAGGGCCCTGAATTTGTGTTCTTGAACGCTTCTGTTAGCTTGGAATTCTTTGCCAAAACTTGAACGCCTTAGATGTTAAGTATCTGAGATCTTAGGGCTGTGTGCCTACTATTCCAAGTCACACGTGGAAACTTGAAGCACACACCTTGACAGTGTCACATGAAAAATACAGGTGGTAGTTCACTTGCTTTAAGGAGTTAAGACGAATACAGATACAGGATACAGAATTAACTAGGATAGGATAGGATAGAATTAACCAGGTTGGAAAAGACCTTCGAGATCATCAAGTCCAGCCTATCACTCAACACCATCTAATCAACTAAACCATGGCACCAAGTGCCTCATCCAGGCTCTTTATAAACACTTCCGGGGATGGTGACTCCACTGCCTCCCCTGGGCAGCACATTCCAATGGCCAGTCTCTATGAAGAACTTCTTCCTAACATCCAGCCTAAACCTCCCCTGGCACAGCTGAGACTGATAATGTCCAGTACATTCAATATAAAGCTTGTTCCCCAGGCACAGTTTTAAAAGCTTTGAGTTTAAAATGGCTTTACACACAGCAGTTCTAGTTTGAAAAGCTTTGGCATATAGACATGTTTTGATTTTTGGACTGAGTTCCTATCCAAAGATTAAAACTACCTGTCCTATGAAGACAGGCTGAAAGAATTTGGGCTGTTTAGCCCAGAGAAGAGAAGGCTCCAGGAAGACCTTATCTAAAGGGGGGCTATAGGAGGGCTGGGGAGGGACTGTTCAGTAGGGCCTGTGGTGAGAGGATGAGGGGCAATGGTTTGAAACTGGAGCAGGGCAGGTTCAGGTTGGACATCAGGAGGAAGTTCTGCACAGTGAGAGTGGTGAAATACTGGAACAGGCTGCCCAGGGATGTGCTTGAGGTCTCATCCCTGGAGGCATTCAAGCTCAGACTAGATGTGTCCCTGTGCAGCCTGCTCTAGTTGGAGGTGTCCCTGCTGAGTGCAGGGGCTTTGGACAAGATGCCCTTTGAGGCTCCCTTCCAACCCAGTGCAATCTGTGAATATATTGCTGGTGTTACAGAGAGGATGGGCTAAGAATGACACTGTGGCAAGATTTAGAGGGATAGCTTATATCTCTTATAGGACCAACTGATACAGTTTAGTTAAAAAAAAACCCTACAAACCCACAATTTCTGTGTTCCTGTTCATCAGTCAACCTAGTAACTCTTTCCTAAAATCTCTTTGCACAAGCTGTAACACCAACCTGCACATCTCAGTCAGGTGTTTTATTTGTATCTCCTAATCTATGTTGATCACACAAGAACAGATGGCCAAGAAGGCCAATGGCATCCTGGCCTGCATCAGGAACAGTGTGGCTAGCAGGAGCAGGGAGGTCATTCTGCCCTGTGCTCAGCACTGCTTAGGCCACACCTTGAGTCCTGTGTCCAGTTCTGGGCTTCTCAGTTTAGGAAAGATGTTGAGTTGCTGGAAGGTGTCCAGAGAAGGGCAACAAAGGTGGGGAGGGGTCTGGAGCACGGCCCTGTGAGGAGAGGCTGAGGGAGCTGGGGTTGCTTAGCCTGGAGAAGAGGAGGCTCAGGGCAGACCTTCTTGCTCTCTGCAACTCCCTGAAGGGAGGTTGTAGCCAGGTGGGGGTTGGTCTCTTCTCCCAGGCACCCAGCCCCAGAACAAGAGGACACAGTCTCAAGCTGTGCCAGGGGAAGTTTAGGCTGGATGTTAGGAAGAAGTTCTTCCCAGAAAGAGTAATTCACCATTGGAATGTGCTGCCCAGGGAGGTGGTGGAGTTACCATCCCTGGAAGTGTTCAAGAAGACCTGGATTGAGGCACTTGGTGCCATGGTTTAGTTGATTAGATGGTGTTGGGTGATAGGTTGAATTCGATGATCTGAAAGGTCTCTTCCAACCTGGTCTGGTCTATTCTATTCTATTCTATTCTATTCTATTCTATTCTATTCTAACAATAGGAATTGTTCTTAGTATTCTGTGGAAAAAAAACCCTCAGGTTTATATAGACTAGAAGTGCATTTTGAGTTTCTTTTTTTCCAGGTAGTTCCTGTGTGTGTCAGCCAGGGTACAGGATGCTCTCTAGCAATGGAGGCTCCTCCATCACTTGTGAAAAATGCCCAGCAAATATGGTAAGTATTGAACTTTCCATCCCTTACCATAATAAATGTTAGGAGCTTTTAATTTCTTTTTTTCTTTTTTTTCCCCACATTTCCTCCTGTTTGCTAATTGGGTTTTTTGATTAATTTAGTTGTTGTTGTTGTTGTTGCATTTGGATTATATTCACAGCACTGAGCCAGAGGCATTGAACCAGTTTTATCCCACTGTAGTAACCAGAGAAATCATTGTTTTTTTCATCAAGAGCATATTTTCAGGGTGAAAGCCTTCCTGAATAGAAGAATAGAATAGAATAGAATAGAATAGAATAGAATAGAATAGAATAGACCAGGTTGGAAGAGATCTTCGAGATCATCATGTCCAACCCATCAACCAATCCAACTCACCTAAACAACTGAACCATGGCACCAAGCACCCCATCAAGTCTCCTCCTGAACACCTCCAATGATGGTGACTCCATCTTTCTTTCTTTCTTTCCAGTGGAGAAGAGCTCTCAAGAGACCAATTTAGTTGAGTAAGTTAGGTGTTCTGTGGTTCACAGGCTCACAGGAGGTCAGGGGTTGGAAGGGACCCAAAGAGATCATTGAGTCCAACCCCCTGCCAGAGCAGGACCATACAATCTAGCTCAGTTCACACAGGAACACATCCAGACAGGCCTTGAAAGTCTCCTCAGAAGGAGACTCCACAGCTTCTCTGGGCAGCCTGTTCCAGTGCTCTGTGACCCTTACAGTAAAGAAGTTCCTCCTCGTGTTGAGGGGGAACCTCCTGTGCTGCAGCTGACATCTGTTGCCCCTTGTCCTATCCTAGGGAGCAAGTGAGCAGAGCCTGTCCCCTCCCTCCTGACCCCCAGCCCTCAGATATTGATAAACATTGATCAGATCCCCTCTCAGTCTTTTCCAGACTAAACAGCCCCAGGTTCCTCAGCCTCTCCTCACCAGGCAGTGCTTCAGTCCCCTAATCATCCTTGTAGCCCCCTGCTGGACCCTCCCCAGCAGATCCCTGTCCCTCCTGAACTGGGGAGCCCAGAATGGACACAGTACTCAAGATGAGGTCTCACCAGGGCAGTGTAGAGTTAATGTAGATAATTTTCCTCCTTCCATCATCTTCCTACATTATACCAAGGCACTGACAAATATCCATGGGTGTTTTGATCATTCTGCTGTTTCTTTCTCTTCACTGTAACAGTGCACTTTACCTTCAACCCTGTGACAAGGCTTCTGCAAGGTAATATGATGATAATGAAGAAGGGAATTGAGGATGAGCAGTTAGCTTCATTTTCCTCATGGATTTCAATCTGTACTGCAGCTACCTCATAGTGCAAAGGCAGTGTGGATGTGAACTGTTTAGAAAGGTGCAGAATTCCACATAGAACAGAATAGAATAGAATAGAATGGAATGGAATAGAATAGAATAGAATTAACCAGGTTGGAAGAGAACTTCGAGATCAAGTCCAACCTATCACCCAACACCCACTAAACCATGGCACAAGGCACTCCATCCAGTCTGTTCCTAAACACCTCCAGTGATGGTGACTCCACCACCTCCCTGGGCAGCACATTCCAATGGCCAGTCTCTCTTGCTGGGAAGAACTTTCTCCTCACCTCCAGCCTAAACCTCCCCTGGCACAGCTTGAGACTGTGTCCTCTTGTTCTGGTGCTGCCTGCCTGGCAGAAGAGACCAACCCCCTCCTGGCTACAACCTCCCTTCAGGGAGTTGCAGACAGCAAGAAGGCCTCCCCTGAGCCTCCTCTTCTCCAGGCTAAGCAACCCCAGCTCCCTCAGCCTCTCCTCACAGGGCTGTGCTCCAGACCCCTCCCCAGCTTTGTTGCCCTTCTCTGGACACCTTCCAGCATCTCAACATCTTTCCTAACCTGAGGAGCTCAGAACTGGACACAGGACTCAAGGTGTGGCCTAACCAGTGCTGAGCACAGGGCACAATGACCTCCCTGCTCCTGCTGGCCACACTGTTGCTGATGCAGGCCAGGATGCCATTGGCCTTCTTGGCCTCCTGGGCACACTGCTGGCTCATGTTCAGCCTATTATCAGCCAGCACCCCCAGGTCCCTCTCTGCCTGGCTGCTCTCCAGCCACTCTGACCCCAGCCTGTAGCTCTGCATGGGGTTTTTGTGGCCAAAGTGTAGAACCTGGCACTTGGATGTGTTCAATCTCCTGCCCTTGGACTCTGCCCATCTGTCCAGCCTGTCAAGGTCCCTCTGCAGAGCTCTCCTACCCTCTTACAGATCAACTCCTGCCCCCAGCTTGGTGTCATCTGCAAATTTACTGATGATGGACTCAATCCCCTCATCCAGATCATCCATGAAGATATTAAAGAGCATGGGGCCCAGCACTGATCCCTGGGGAGCAGTTATATAAGTTGTGTCACTTAAACCCCCTCCATTCCTATTTTTCTGCATGTTTATATGAATGCCTATCTAGTTATGCATTGTTATGTTTACTGATTGTTCTTTTTCCACTGGAGATGCTTTACATCTGTTGTTAAATCTTTCACTTTTAATCAACTCTTTCTTTCACCAAAGGATGTTAACTGATGGGTTCAGAAACTTGTTTTGGTCTGTACCTGCACAGGAATTATTTTGCCAGGCTTCAGCCTTTTTCAAAGCTTGGTGTTTTATTGTATCAGAAACATCTGGATCGAGCTTTCTTCACAGGTATTGGATGATATGTTTGAAAATTCTGATAGCTTTTGCCTTTTGTTTTAGAGTGGAGTTACCCAGGATGGGTGGAATTGTATTAGCTGCCCTAAAGGCCTAACTTCAGAAGGAAAATGCAAATGCCTCAATAATGAAATATTGGGTAAGAAATATGTGCAAGCTATGAGCTACTGGTGCTTGGTTTTGGTGTTTCAGTTTCTTAAGACATGCTTTTCTATGAGATGAGAAAGGAAATTCAATATGGTTTAGTCTTGTAAACTTCCCCAGAAAGACACCATCACCTGCATCTTGACACCCACCCCTCAGATATCTACAGACATTGATCAGATCCCCTCTCAGCCTTCTCAAGACAGAACAACCCCAGGGCTCTCAGTCCTTCTGCATAGCAGAGATGCTCAAGTGCCCCAGCCATCCTCATAGCTCTCCACTGAACTCTCCCCAGCAGGTCTCTGTCTCTCTTGAGCTGGGGAGCCCAGAACTGGACACAGTATTCCAGGAGTGGTCTCAGCAGGGCAGAGCAGAGGGGCAGCAGAACCTCCCCAGCCCTGCTGGCCACACTTGCCTCGATGCACCCCAGGATGCCTTTGGCCCTCTTGGCCTCAAGGGCCCACTGCTGTCCCATGCAGAGCTTGCTGTCCACTAGGACTCCAAGGTCTTTCTCCATGGAGCTGCTTTCCAGCAGGACAGCTCCTAGTCTGTGCTCATGCCCAGTGTTGTTCCCCCCCAGATGCAGGACTCTGCACTTGTCCTCACTGACCTTCATGAATTAGGATTCTAATTCTTTTGATTTCTATGTATCTCTTTGTTTGGTTGTTCTTTAATAATGAGACTTGAAATCTTTAGCCAAATTATTTACTTGCTGGAAGAGGCAGTTTCAAAACTTTGAGTCAGTGACATTTGCATGAATCCTTTTGGGGGCAAATGAAAAATTCCAGCAATTTGTACACTTGAGGTTTTTCACATGAGCTTTGCATTGGCATTTGGTTCAGAACAAATAATGAAGGAGCAGCAAAACTGAGCATTAAAGATTGCATTTTTCATTAACACTAAGTTACATGTACATAGCTGTGAGCAGTGTACACTGGATGTGTCCCTGGGCAGCCTGCTCTAGTTGGAGGAGTCCCTGCTGGGGACAAGATGACCTTTGAGGGTCCCTTCCCACCCAATGCATTCTGTGAATCTCTACATCCACCTGGATGTTATTTGCAAATGTATGCTCTTGCCTGTTTTGAACATCAAAATCCTTGCATTTACTTTAGATCTGCACAGACACTTTGTTTGCTCACACTTCTCTCAACCTGTGTGCCATGCTGGGCAGCATGCCCTTTTGTCACAGTTGGTTTTCCTCTCCTTAGTGGAAAGAAGTATTGATGGCATTTTGCTTGATGAAGCATTGTGCATACATTGCAATGGAAGTCAGCCCTCCTTGTCTGCTTCAGATGCCTCAGGAAATAGGTGAGTGTTCCTTACCTTTTGGGATGACAAAAGTGAAAGTGTCCTGTTGGGTTTTAATGGAGGAACAGTCTGTACCTTTAGAGTGACAGGGAAGTGGAAATCCTCAGCCCCGTATCAAACTCAGTGCTTTGTGTCCACTGAAATCCTTATGTGACCAGGGACTTGATTTGCTTGTTTGTTTTACTTTGATGTTCAGTAGGCTGAACAGGAGCCTGCAGTGCACCTAGGGGCCAAGAAGGACAATGGCATCCTGGTCTGAATCAGGAACAGTGTGGCCAGCAGGAGCAGGGAAGTCATTCTGCCCTGTGCTCAGCACTGCTCAGGCCACACCTTGAGTCCTGTGTCCAGTTTTGGGATTCTCCGTTTAAGAAAGATGTTGAGCTGCTGGAAGGTGTCCAGAGAAGGGCAACAAAGCTGGGGAGGGGTCTGGAGCACAGCCCTGTGAGGAGAGGCTGAGGGAGCTGGGCTTGCTTAGCCTGGAGAAGAGGAGGCTCAGGGCAGACCTTCTTGCTGTCTATAACTCCCTGCAGGGAGGTTGTAGCCAGGTGGGGGTTGGTCTCTTCTCCCAGGCAAGCAGCACCAGAACAAGAGAACACAGTCTCAAGCTGTGCCAAGGGATGTTTAGGCTGGAGGTGAGGAAAAAGTTCTTCCCAGCAATAGAGATTGGCCATTGCAATGTGCTGCCCGGGGGGATGGTGGAGTCACCATCCCTGGAGGTGTTTAGGAAGAGCCTGGCTGAGCCACTTGGTGCCATGGTTTAGTTGATCAGATGGTGTTGGATGAGAGGTTGGACTGGATGATCTCGAAGGTCTTTTCCAACCTGGTTAATTCTTTATTCCATTCCATTCCATTCCATTCTATTCTATTCTATTCTATTCTATTCTATTCTATTCTATTCTATTCTATTCTATTCTATTCTATTCTATTCCATTCCATTCCATTCCATTCTATACTAAAGAGTGAGCTTTGAAATGTAAGCAGAAAGAGAATTAGGATGAGCCATTTAATTTCTTGTGTACTTCACTGACAGTAGACCCAAATCAGTAATGTCTTTTGGATTTCAGTTGGAATTGCTGAAGATGATGGCAGTGTTCCCAGGCCTCCTGCTTAATCAGCTTTCACTAAACACTGATTCTCATCATTCATTACATGTTAAGTGCAGCCTTCATGTTTATGATCCACAGGTGTGTGAGATGTGAACAAACTTTCATCAATGTCAGCAAGTCTTGTGACTGCAGCAGCCCAAACATTTTAGTAAGTAGAAGAATGAAAGTAAATATTGAAACTCAGAACAAGAAAAGTTATGCTGAGGAGTGTTTGCATTTCCTTTTCTTCCCCCCTCTGTGTGTGTTTCTTTGTTTCAGACTGGGGGATTATGTTTCAGTGCTGGTGAAAGTTTACCCCTGAAAGGAGTTGCAACTGTTCGTTTTGGACAGCTGGTAAGTGGTTTTAGTGTCAAACATTGTCGTTAGGTACTTTGAGTAAGTATTTGAATTGCCTTGCCTGAAAAACAAGGCTGGGGGCTTGCTGTCTGATCACAGTGACTGCAAGGTCGTTGGCACCAACAAGTGTAGAAGTGCAGACATGGAGACCAGGCAAGCATTGTTCTCATGGAACTTGCAGAAGAAACTTCATGCCCTGTTGGAAACCTAAATAGGGAAGTAATTTAGTATCTATAAAAGTAGCATGTGGTCTATACTGAGCCCCATTCTGGTGCCCCCAGCATAAGAGGGACACAGAGCTGTTGGAGTGAGTCCAGAGGAGGCCACAAAGATGATCCAAGGGCTGGAGCAGCTCTGCTGTGAGGACAGGCTGAGGGGGCTGGGGGTGTTCAGCCTGTAGAAGAGAAGACTGGGGGGACCTTAGAGCTGCCTTCCAATAGCTGAAGGGATCTTACAGGAAGGCTGCAGAGGGACTTTTCCTAAGGGTGTCTAGAGACAGGACAAGGGGGAATGGTTTGAGGCTGAGGGAGAGCAGGGTGGGACTGGAGCTGAGGAAGAAGCTCTTCAGTCTGAAGGTGGTGAGACTCTGGACTAGGTTGCCCAGAGTGGTTGTGGATGCTTTATTAATTGTGTTTTGAACTGAAACATTTACAAAGGACAGGAAGCTCTTAGGTAAAAATAGGCAGCACCCTTTAGGTGACAGAGTTTTCCAGAGTGTTGGGTTGTGGATAAATTGTGTGGAACAAAGAGAGTGAAGCATTTCCTTATTTACAGGGTTTAACACTGACCTCAGCCTGGTTCCTGCAAAACCTGCAGTCCTCAGCCTCTGCCTGTTGGGTGAGTTTCATAGGTGCCTGCAGTTTGCTTTCCTGTTAGAGGTGATGCTCTGTATGAAAGCCCGGCGCTTGCATTGTTGGAATTGAGCTTGCTTGCTTTTAAAGAATCTTATTTTGAGATCACAGTATCTAAGAAAGAAAGAAATAAACAGGAAGTTTATAAAGAGTTGATGTTAGTGCAAATCTCCAGGGTCAGAATCTTCCCAAGATGAATGGTGTTAGAGAAAGTCTCCTGCAGTGGGCAGTTGGTATGTGAACTGTTCATGAGTGATCCAGTTAAGAATCACACAGAAGATCAACTTTTTCCATATTCAGCATTCACTGGCAGCTGGGCTTTGTCCTTCTGTTTGTCTTTCAGTTACTCATTTTTGTTTTCAGCACTGGTTAGGCCACACCTTGAGTCCTGTGTCCAGTTTTGGGCTCCTCAATTCAAGAGAGTTGTTGAGATGCTGGAAGGTGTCCAGAGAAGGGCAACAAAGCTGGGGAGGGGTCTGGAGCACAGCCCTGTGAGGAGAGGCTGAGGGAGCTGGGCTTGCTTAGCCTGGAGAAGAGGAGGCTCAGGGGAGACCTTCTTGCTCTCTCCAGCTCCCTGCAGGGAGGTTGTAGCCAGTTGGGGATTGGTCTCTTCTCCCAGGCAACCAGCCCCAGAACAAGAGGACACAGTCTCAAGCTGTGCCAGGGGAGGTTGAGGCTGGATGTTAGGAAGAAATTCTTCCCCAGCAAGAGAGACTGGCCATTGGGATGTGCTGCCCAAGGAGGTGGTGGAGTCACCACACCTGGAAGTGTTTAGGAAGAGCCTGGATGAGGCACTTGGTGCCATGCTTTAGTTGATGAGATGGTGTTGGGTGATAGTTGGGCTTGATGATCTCGAAGGTCTTTTCCAACCTGGTTAATTCTGTGTTCTGTACGGGTAACCACAGAACCATCCGTTTTTGCTTGGCTTTACTCATGCAAGTGTTATTTACCATTTTGTTGCTCTGGGTGGCAGTAGCTGTGTGTGGAAGAGTGTCTGCCACAACAGCATCATGCCCTGCTGCTTTTTTACCAACTCTGTCATCACACATCCTCATTTCCCTTCCACATTCCTCTCCTCAAAGTCAGATTTTAACTTTTTAAAGCCCAGTTTTTTTCTCCCCATCTGTCACAACCCAAAGGGCTACCTGGCCTGGAGGTGTGTGAAAAACTTCACAGTGGATTTTCAGAGTCTTTATTTCCTACCTTTCTTTCTCAGAGGTTACTGCAAGTGGCTGTTAGTCAAATGGGTGCATTTATGATTAATGAAGAAAATATCTTTGTATTCCACTGCTAGCAGCAACCAATAGCAGCAGCAAGCATGAGCTGCAGTACTACAAGCTACTACAACACTATCACTAGTAAAGCAACAGTTACAATCAAGGGAGTACCAGTACAGTGCTCACCAGTAGTGGGACCTCAAAATCAACTCCTGTTGAAGTCTCACTTTGAAGATGATCTATGCCAGGGAGTCTGGAGTCAGCTAGGTGTCACAGCAATGCTCTGATGAGCCTAGGAGCTCATAGAAAAGGTTGTGCAGAAGTAGTTTTCTCTTTGTGTGTGAGAGAGGGAAACAGTCAGGGGCATAAGGTAGCATGGGGCAGCACCATGTGGAGCAGCCAATATCTCTTATGCTGGATAGGATAGGATAGGATAGGATAGGATAGGATAGGATAGGATAGGATAGGATAGGATAGGATAGAATTAACCAGGTTGGAAAAGACTTCAAAATCATCAAGGCCAACCTATCACCCAACACCATCTAATCAACTAAACCATGGCACCAAGTGCCTCAGCCAGTCTCTTCCTAAACACTTCCAGTGATGGTGACTCCACCACCTCCCTGGGCAGCACATTCCAATGGGCAATCACTCTCTCTGTGTAGAACTTCTTCCTCACCTCCAGCCTAAACCTCCCCTGGCACAGCTTGAGACTGTGTCCTCTTGCTCTGGTGCTGCTTGCCTGGGAGAAGAGACCAACCCCCAGCAGGCTACAACCTCCCTTCGGGGAGTTGTAGAGAGCAAGAAGGTCACCCCTGAGTCTCCTCTTCTCCAGGCTAAGCAACCCCAGCTCCCTCAGCCTCTCCTCACAGGGCTGTGCTCCAGACCCCTCCCCAGCTTTCTTGCCCTTCTCTGGACACCTTCCAGCATCTCAACATCTTTCCTAAACTAAGTATCCCAGAACTGGACACAGGACTCAAGGTGTGGCCTGACCAGTGCTGAGTACAGGGCACAATGACTTCCCTGCTCCTGCTGGCCAGGATGCCATTGGCCTTCTTGGCCACCTGGGCACACTGCTGGCTCGTGTCCAGCTACTGTCACCCAGCACCCCCAGGTCCCTTTCTGCCTGGCTGCTCTCCAGCCACTCTGACCCCAGCCTGTAGCTCTGCATGGGGTTGTTGTGGCCAAAGTGCAGCACCTGACACTTGGATTTGTTCAGTGCCATCCTGTTGGACTCTGCCCATCTGTCCAGCCTGTCAAGGTCCCTCTGCAGAGCTCTCCTACCCTCTAACAGATCAACTCCTGCCCCCAGCTTGGTGTCATCTGCAAACTTACTGATGCTGGACTCAATGCCCTCATCCAGATCATCAATAGATATTGAATAGGATGGGGCCCAGCAGTGATCCCTGGGGGACACCACTAGTGCCTGGCTGCCAGATTTGTGCATATTGATGCTGTCTCAGGATGTCTCTGGTGTTTATCTGCTGCAAATCTTGAGGAGGTTTCTGATTGCCAGGCCCAGCTGCCAACGAGCAGGTCCCAGGCTGGCAGGCATTTAGCAGACTTAGGCTCACTATTTTCCCAGCAGCATCTCATGCACACAGCTCTGAGATGTATTCTCCTGCTTATCCCATATTTTTTTTTTACAAACTGAGACTATCATCATCCCTTCAATCAGTTTATCCTGTCTGTCTGTCTCAGCCTACTCAGCTCTCCAGAGGTGCTGCCTGAGCGTTACGTGCAGCTGCTGATCTGGCCCCACCAAGGCACTAGGGGGTGGCAGCTTACTCCTGGTGCAGGGATCACTTCACACAGGTGCCAGGCATCACTTCAGCCTATCCTGGAACAGTGGGCTGGTTTTTCACCAAAATTAAACAGTGGTGTAAAGACAACCTAGTTTAGGAACAACAGGAGAGAAAAATACTGAAAATTGAGGAGAAGGTCTTCATGACCTGTGCAGCTGTGCTTAGGATGACACAAGCAGAGAACTGTCAGGGCTGGAAGGGATCCCAAGGCTCAGCCAGTTCCAAGCCCCTGCCATGGCCAGGGACACCTCACACTACAGCAGCTTGCTCACAGCCACAGCCAGCCTGGCTGCAAACACCTCCAGGCAGGAGGCTTCCACCACCTCCCTGGGCAACCTGTGCCAGGCTCTCTCCACCCTCATGGGGAACAACTTCTTCCTAACAGCCAATCTCAATCTACCCATTTCTAGTTTTGCTCCATTCCCCCCAGTCCTATCACTCCCTGACACCCTCAGACGTCCCTCCCCAGCTTTCTTGGAGCCCCCTTCAGATACTGCAAGGCCACAATGAGGTCTCCTGGGGGAGCCTTCTCCTCTCCAGACTGCACAGCCCCAACTCTCTCAGTCTGTCCTCATAGCAGAGCAGCTTCAGCCCTCTGCTCCTCCTCGTGGCCCTTCCCTGGACACCTTCCAGCACCTCCAGACCCTTCCTGTCCTAGGGGCTCCAGAACTGGACACAGAGCTCCAGCTGTGCTCTCAGCAGAGTGGAGCAGAGGGGCAGAATCCCCTCCCTGGCCCTGCTGGCCACACTTCTCTTGCTGCAGCCCAGGCTCTGCTTGGCTCTCTGGGCTGCAAGTGCTCACTGCTGGCTCCTGTTGAGCTTCTCCTCCCCCAGCACCCCCAAGGCCTTTTCTTCAGGGCTGCTCTCAAGCCAGTCCTTGTCCAGCCTATATCAGTACTTGGGATTGCCCCAACCCAATACTTGATAGTGTTAGGTCCTTGATGCAGTCACCTTTGTGCTGCAGCCTGAGTGGTGTTAAACATTTTGATCCTTACCTTGTTTTCTAAATGCAGATGTTGGGATTTCTCTTGCCTCATACCACCTTGCTGAGGTGACTGAAATAAACTGGAGAAGTGAGAGCACTGATTTCACACTGCCAGAATATGGAACCAGAGTAACTAGGAGAAAATATTGGGGCTGAAATTACTTTAAAGTAAATGACTTGAAAGTGAAAATGGGAGATGGCTAATTAGAGATAACATTCATCTTGTGACTGCCTTATCACAAGGAGGGGTGAATAAATGCTCTTGTGTGTTCTTGTGTTTCTCCCTTGCAGTCACACTCTAATCTAACAGCATGCCAAGCTCTTGGAAACATGTGTGTGATGAACATGAACTCACTGAGTCCTTCAAGTGCTGATGCCTGTGGTTTGTTTCAGTATATTTATGTCAATACAGCGAGGTTAGGCATTGTTCATTCAGTAGCCTTCTGGTAAGTTGCCCTTTCCCTGGCTTTCAGACTGCAGTAGTGTTTGGTGGTAGTTGTTGTTCTGGATGTTCTTTGATGCAAAGCATCCTGTTGCTGTAGAGAAAACATTGTCATTGTTTTCAGGAGGCAGAGCCTGCCCTGGCTGTATTATGGAGATCAGCCAGGATTAGCATCCCAAGTGCTTGAGGCAAATCATTTCCCTGCAGTCTTCACTTTTAAAGGAACAGATAAGGTAGGTGTTGGCTAGTAGGCATAGAACCATAGGATGGCTTGTGTTGGAAGGCACCTTCAAGATCATCTAGTTCCAACCTCCTGCCATGGGCAGGGACACCTGCCACCAGCCCAGGTTGCTCAAAGCTTCACCCAACCTGGCCTTCAACACCTCCAGGGAGGGAGCATCCATGACCTTCCTCTCTCCAGTGTCTCTCCACCTTTACTGTAAAGATTTTTTTCCTAACATCCAGTCTTAATCTGCCCTCCTCAAGCTTCAATCCATCCCCTCTCATTCTGTCTCTACAAGCTCATGTCCAAAGTCCCTTCCTGGCCCAATGCCAGCACAAGGGGCAGTGGTGGAAGTTGAGGCATAAGAAGTTTCACATAAATATGAGGGGAAATTTTTTCACTGTGAGGGTGGCAGAGCCCTGGAGCAGGCTGCCCAGAGGGGTTGTGGAGTCTCCCTCTCTGGAGATATTCAAAACCCACCTGGATGTGTTCCTGTGTGACCTGCTCTGGGTGACCCTGCTCTGGCAGGGGGGGTTGGACTGGATGAGCTTTTCAGGTCCCTTCCAGCCCCTGAAATTCTGTGATTCTTCTAGACCTGAGTTACTGCTTCACTGGGACCAGCAAGAACCTGCAGGGAAGCAGACATTAGAAAGGGGCCATCATGGCATGAAGCAGTTTTGTTTTGTTACAGATGTGGCTCTCCACTTTCTGGCAGTTTCATTGTTTCTTTGTCTGATTTTCATCATCAGGATGTAAAGCTGCAGTTCATTGCAGCCTCATTTGATGCAGCAGGAAACTTTCTTAAATGGCAAAGTCTGGAAGGAGGCATCTTGCAGGTATGTTTGATTTGCATTATCTTTGCTCAATACCATAACATTCTGATTTGCCTTTAGACAAGTCCAAGTGCCAGGTGCTGCACTTTGACCACACCAACCCCATGCAGTGCTACAGGCTGGGGTCAGAGTGGCTGGAGAGCGGCCAGGCAGAGAGGGACCTGGGGGTACTGGTTGACAGCAGCTGAACATGAGCCTGCAGTGTGCCCAGGTGGCCAAGAGGGCCAATGGCATCCTGGCCTGCATCAGGAACAGTGTAGCCAGCAGGAGCAGGGAAGTCATTCTGCCCTGTACTCAGCACTGGTTAGGCCACACCTTGAGTCCTGTGTCCAGTTCTGGGCTCCTCAGTTTAAGAAGGACATCGAGACAGCAGCAGGAACTGGCAGCTGCAAAGCATTACAGAGTAGAATTTGTTTGGCAGTCCAGTGGTGATCTAGGCTCTGAGTGACTCCCTAGGCAGGCAACAATAGGAACACTAGCAAGAACAATTGGGAATTGTCTGTCCCTGTACTGGGCTCTTCTTGTCACTCTTGGACCATGTCACTTCAAATGCTCCAGCATCCACAGAAGTGCAGCTGACATTCAGGATTTGGAAGTGACTGCTGTTTCTTTGGTTATTATCTCAGGATGAGCTGTCTTGCATCTCTCACAGTTTAAGGAAGACTCTTGTCTGGGATTGCAGGTGACTCAGGCAATTACTGTGCACAGGAAACTCTGTATTCTGACACAGATTTTAGGGTTCACTGGAATATGTTAAATTCCTAAATGCAGAGCTTGTGGTAGCTATCAGGACTCAATGGGAGAGGAACAGCCTTCCATGCAAAGCCTCTTTTCATGTAATCACAGAACACTAGGGATTGGAAGGGACCTGCAGATGGCCCAACATCCCTGCCACAGCAGGATCACCTAGGGCAGGCTGCACAGCAGCACACCCAGCTGGGTTTGGAAAGTCTCCAGGGAAGGAATGGAATGGAGTAGAGTAGAGTAGAATAGAGTAGAGTGGAATGGAAGGGAGTGGAATGGAAGGGAGTGGAATGGAAGGGAGTGGAATAGAGTAGAGTAGAATAGAGTGGAATAGGTTAGAATGGAATAGAATAGAGTAGAATAAAGTGGAATGGAATGGAGTGGAGTGGAGTGGAGTGGAGTGGAGTGGAGTGGAGTGGAGTAGAGTGGAGTAGAGTAGAGTAGAGTAGAGTAGAGTAGAGTAGAGTAGAGTAGAGTAGAGTGGAATAGAGTGGAATAGAGTGGAATAGGTTAGAATGGAATAGAGTGGAATAGAGTAGAGTAGAATAAAGTAGAGTGGAATGGAATGGAGTAGAGTGGAATAGGTTAGAGTGGAATAGGTTAGAGTGGAATAGGTTAGAGTGGAATAGAATAGAATAGAATAGAATAGAATAGAATAGAATAGAATAGAATAGAATAGAGTGGAGTGGAATGGAATGGAATGGAGTAGACTAGAGTAGAGGAGAGTAGAGGAGACTAGAGTAGAATAGAGTGGAATAGGTTAGAATGGAATGGAATGGAATGGAATGGAATAGAATAGAATAGAATAGAATAGAATAGAATAGAATAGAATAGAATAGAATAGACCAGGCTGGAAAAGACCCTCAAGATCATCAAGTCCAACCTATCTCCAGAGAAGGAGACTCCACAACCTCTCTGGGCAACTGCTGCAGTGCTCTGTGACCCTTACAGTGAAAAAGTTCTTCCTTATTTTCACATGGAACCTCCTCTGCTCCAGCCTGCAGCTGTTGCCCCATGTCCTGTCACTGGGTACCACCAAAAAGGGACCATCAGCTTTGTCCTGACATGCACCCCCTCAGGTATTGATAGACATTGATCAGACCTCAGAATCTCTCAGAAAAGAGACCTTTTGGAACTAGGGATTTTATCTGAAAGGTGCAGCATTGGTCTTTAGCACCAAGCCTAAGGGATCTGGAAGTTGTGCTTTCCTGGTCAAGAGTTTCACACTGCAGATCAGTCCTCAACTTTGCCAATCAACCACAGTATCATCACAGCACATGAGAGGTTGGAAGGGACCTCCAGAGGTCATCCAGTCCAACCCCCCTGGCAGAGCAGCATCACCCAGGGTAGTCTGCACAGGAAGGCATCCAGGTGGGGTTTGAAGGTGTCCAGAGAAGGAGACTCCACAACCTCTCTGGGCAGCCTGCTCCAGGGCTCTGTCGCCCTCACTGTGAAGAAGTTTCTCCTCATGTTGAGCTGAAACCTTCTATGATCAATGTTCTGTGTTGCTTCTTGTTTTATTACTGTGCACCACTCAAAAGAGCTTGGCCCCCTCCACTTGGCACCCAGCCCTCACATATTGACAGACATTGATCAGATCCCCTCTCAGCCTTCTCTTCTCCAGACTAAACAGCCCCAGGGCTCTCAGTCTCTCTTCACAGGGGAGATGTTCAAGTCCCTCTGTTGGACTCTATCCAGCAGATCCAGGGAACCCAGAATTGGCCATAGTAGTCCAGGTGTGGTGTCACCAGGGCATGCATCGTGATATCACAGTGCTGAAGCCATCTCAGTGCATAATTGCAGCAAATCCCAGAATTCCAGCTGCACACTAATGGAATCGTGGTGGCAAGAGACAGGCCCAGAGGAAATGGTTCCAAGCTGCACCAGGGGAGGTTCAGGCTGGATGTTAGGAAACATTTCTTCACTGAAAGAGTTACAATAAACCAGGTTGGAAGAGACCTTCAAGATCATCACATCCAACCTATCATCCAACACCACCTAACTAAACCATGGCACCAAGCACCCCATCAAGTCTCCTCCTGAACACCTCCAGTGATGGTGACTCCACCACCTCCCTGGGCAGCACATTCCAATGGCAATCACTCTCTCTGTGTAGAACTTCTTCCTCACCTCCAGCCTAAACCTGCCCTGGCACAGCTTGAGACTGTGTCCTCTTGTTCTGGTGCTGGGTGACTGGGAGAAGAGACCAACCCCCACCTGGCTACAACCTCCCTTCGGGGAGTTGTAGAGAGCAAGAAGGTCACCCCTGAGCCTCCTCCTCTTCTCCAGGCTAAGCAACCCCAGCTCCCTCAGCCTCTCCTCACAGGGCTGTGTTCCAAACCCCTCCCCAGCTTTGTTGCCCTTCTCTGGACACCTTCCAGCAAGTCACATCTTTCCTAACCTGAGGGGCCCAGGAACTGGACACAGGACTCAAGGTGTGGCCTAACCAGTGCAGTGTACAGGGGCAGAATCACCTCCCTGCTCCTGCTGGCCACACTGTTCCTGATGCAGGCCAGGATGCCATTGGCCCTCTTGGCTGCCTGGGCACACTGCAGGCTCATGTTCAGCCTACCATCAACCAGTACTCCCAGGTCCCTTTCTGCCTGCCTGCTCTCCAGCCACTCTGACCCCAGCCTGTAGCACTGCCTGGGGTTGCTGTGGCCAATGTGTAGAACCTGGCACTTGGATGTGTTCAATCTCCTGCCCTTGGACTCTGCCCATCTGTCCAGCCTGGCAAGGTCCCTCTGCAAAGCCTCTCTACCCTCCAGCAGAGCATGGTCTGCCCAGGGCAGTGCTGGAGTCACCATCCCTGGAGGTGTTTAAGCAGCCTGTGGACCTGGTGCTTAGAGACATGGTTTAGTATTGACCATTTAGTGCTTGGACAGGATGATCTTGGAGGTCTCTTCCAAGCAGATGTGTTCTGTGATTCTGTGGTATGAGTACAACAGACAGTTGTGTTACCTCCTCTTAAACAACAGAAATGTGACCAACACATAAGCTGTAAATATTTCATGTGAGAAACTGATACCTGGGAATTAACCTCATTATATTTATGTTTTGTTCAGCTTTGTCCTGATACCCAAACTAAACTGGATGCAGCTTATGCATTTGGAACAACATACCAGCAAAGTGTAAGTAAGAGATAAAATGCTCTTCTGAGTGGTGAATAAGGTTGGGGTTTAAGTCATCAGTAATTATTCACAACCTATTGAAGGACCTCTGGAATTCAGCCATAAGCTGCAGCATGGTCCTTCTTCCTGCTTATTTTATTACTGAATGAAATTAACCTGATGTATTGTATTGTATTGTATTATTATTGTATTGATGGGTGGTGGGGGTTTGGTTTGTTTGGTTAACTATACAAGAAAAAAATGGATATGGTGTAGGAATCATAGAATAAATATGGTTGGAAAAGACCTCAGAGATCATCAAGTCCAAACTAATACCTAACACCTCCTGACAACCAACCCATGGCTCCAAGTGCCACATCCAATCCCCTCTTGAACACCTCCAGGGATGGTGACTCCACCACCTCCCTGGGCAGCACATTCCAATGGCTAGCAACTCTCTCTGGGAAGAACTTTCTCCTCACCTCCAGCCTAAACTTCCCCTGGCACAGCTTGAGACTGTGTCCTCTTCTTCTGGTGCTGGGTGCCTGGGAGAAGAGACCAACCCCCACCTGGCTACAACCTCCCTTCAGGGATTTGTAGACAGCAAGAAGGTCTCCCCTGAGCCTCCTCCAGGCTAAGCAATCCCATCTCCCTCAACCTCTCCTCACAGGGCTGTGCTCCAGACCCCTCCCCAGCTTTTTTGCCCTTCTCTGGACACCTTCCAGCATCTCAACATCTTTCCTAGCCTGAGGGGCCCAGAACTGGACACAGGACTCAAGGTGTGGCCTGAGCAGTGCTGAGTACAGGGATTGGTTCAGGATTACCAAGATAAATTGAACTGGCATCCCAGTTATGGAGGTTGCTGCCTCATCAGTGGAAGAACACAATGCTTGAATTCCAGCAGTCATATACAGCTTCAGAGATTGCACTGGGCTGGAAAGGACCCTCAAAAGGGCATCTTATCCAACCCCCCCTGCAGCCAGCAGGGGCACCTCCAGCTAGAGCTGGCTGCACAGGGCCACATCCAGTCTGATCCTTAATGTCTCCAGGGATGGGGCCTCAACTACATCCCTGGGCAGCCTGTTCCAGCATTTCACCACTCCTGATGTCCAACCTAAATCTGCCCTGCTCTAGTTTCAAACCATTGCTGCAAGCCCTTCTAAACTGTCCCTCCCCATTTCTCTGAAGTGTGCTAGGATATGTTTCCCTCATCTGATCAAAACCATGAGCAGAGCTTCATTCTCCACATTAATCACTCATTTGCAAGAGGTTTGTATGAAATCATCAGTGCTTCCTCATTGCTTGCAAAGACCTGCAGTGACTCCCCTTTTGGGTAGAAGTGGGAGTGTACAGGGGAAGAATCCATACCTTGATAAAATCCAGAACTGGCTGAAGCAAGCATTTTATTTTAACTTTCTTTTCTTTGGTGGGTTTGTTGGTTTTTTTTGCAGTGCAAAATTTCACTTTCCAAGATTTTATTGGATTTTCCTAACCCAATCTTCTATGACCTCTTCCTGGAATATAACAGTGATGATGGACATCAGTCTCTCTGGGCCGTGCCAGTTCGGAACCTGAATCTCCAGTACAGTGAAATGTTTGTTAATCAAGGTAAGACTGTTGGAGTAACAGCCCTGGGGAACTGAATAGACTTAATTACTTCAAGGAGAAAGAATTGGGTTTGCTTAAGACCAGGCTGGATGAGGCTCTGGCCAGCCTGATCGAGTGTGGGGGGTCCCTGCTCATGGCAGGGGGGTTGGAACTAGATGATCCTTGTGGTCCCTTCCAACCCTGACTGATACTATGATACTATGATTATACATATATATATATATGAACTGGCTGGTAGCTGAGCCCAGAGAGTGGTGGTGAATGGTGACACATGCAGCTGGCAGCCAGGCACTAGTGGTGTGCCCCAGGGATCAGTGCTGAGCCCCATCCTCTTTAACATCTTCATCGATGATCTGGATGAGGGCATTGAGACAGTCAACAGCAAATGTGCAGATGCCACCAAGTTGGGAGCAGATGTTGGTCAGTTAGAGGGCAGAAGGGCTCTGCAGAGGGACCTCGACCGACTGGACAGATGGGCAGAGTCCAGCAGGATGGCATTCAACAAATCCAAGTGCCAGGTGCTGCACTTTGGCCACAGCAACCCCAGGCAGTGCTACAGGCTGGGGTCAGAGTGGCTGGAGAGGAGCCAGGCAGAGAGGGACCTGGGGGTGCTGATTGACATCTGCCTGAACATGAGCCAGCAGTGTGCCCAGGTGGCCAAGAAGGGCAATGGCATCCTGGCCTGTATCAAGAACAGTGTGGCCAGCAGGAGCAGGGAGGTCATTGTGCCCCTGCACTCTGCACTGGTTAGGCCACACCTTGAGTCCTGTGTCCAGTTCTGGGCCCCTCAGTTTAAGAAGGACATTGAGACACTTGAAGGTGTCCAAAGAAGGGCAACAAGGCTGGGGAGGGGTCTGGAGCACAGCCCTGTGAGGAGAGGCTGAGGGAGCTGGGGTTGCTTAGCCTGGAGAAGAGGAGGCTCAGGGGAGACCTTCTTGCTGTCTATAACTCCCTGCAGGGAGGTTGTAGCCAGGTGGGGGTTGGTCTCTTCTGCCAGGCACCCAGCACCAGAACAAGAGGACACAGTCTCAAGCTGTGCCAGGGGAGGTTTACGCTTGATCTTAGAGAGAAGTTCTTCCCAGCAAGAGAGATTGGCCACTGGAATGTGCTGCCCAGGGAGGTGGCGGAGTCCCCATCCCTGGAGGTGTTCAAGAGGGGATCGGATGTGGCACTTGGTGCCATGGTTTAGTCTTGAGGTCTGTGGTGACAGGTTGGACTTGGTGATCTTTGAGGTCTCTTCCAACCTTGGTGATACTGTGAGACTGTAAGTTTCCCCCCAACCTTAACTTTGCCCGGCCAACTCAGTTGGAAGCAGATGAAGCTGTATTTAAAAGCAGGAACTACACTGTACAATGGAATTCAATGAGTATGTACAAAATACACAGTAAAAGATAGCACAACACAACAGAATTGATTCTGCTTCAAGAGTTTAATACTTGGTGGACAATTTGTGATGGTGTTCAGTGCAAGCTTTGGTCACATACACAAGCCCCATCCATAATATCCCTTCTAGGCTAAGCCTCTCTATGATTGCATGATGCACAAATAAAGTCAACTGAAGTCCTTCTGTGCTTGTTTAAAGTGGACATAAGTAGAATCACAGAGTGGCTTAGGTTGGAAGGGACCTCACAGATCATCTGCCCCAACCTCCCTGCACTGAGCAGGGACACCTCTCAACTAGACTCAGCTGCTCAAGGCCTCATCCAAGCTGTCCTTGCACACCCCTAGGGAGCAGGCATCCACAGTCTCTCTGGGCAACCTATTCCAGAGTCTCATCACCCTCCTACTGAAGAAATTCTTCCTGAGATCCAGCCTAAACCTACTGTCCCTCAGTTTGAAGCTGTTCCCCCTTGTCCTGTCACCCTCTGCAGCCTTCCTGCAGGATCCCTTCAGGTGTTGAAAGGCAGCTCTAAGGTCCTCTCAGAGTCTTCTCCAGGCGGAACACCCCCAGCTCCCTCAGCCTGTCCTCACAGCAGAGGTGCTCCAGCCCTTGGATCATCCTTGTGGCCCTCCTCTGGACTTGTTCCACCAGCTCTGTGTCCTCCTTCCCCTGGGGACACCAGAAGTGGAGGCAGGATTCCAGGTGGGGTCTCACAAGAGCAGAGTAAAAGGTGATAAAAGAGTAGAGAGTAAATCACTTGATGTCCCGAGCACAGTGCCGTGTGCTGTGCAGCTGTGTGGATCGTTTCTAGCAGATGTCATTCTCCTTGTGTGCTGATGCAGCTTTTTGTGTGGCTGTCATGTTTTCCCAAGGCAGTAACATGAACAGCTGGCTTCTGACTCGTCGCTTCTTCCTGGTGGATGCACTGAGCGGGAAGGAGAGCAGCTTGGGCAGGCGACCAAGAGCCCTGCGGATTGCTAGCCGGATAACAATCAGGTGATCCAGTCCAGAGCATACACAGCCCACAACCCCCTGCAGCTGGCATCTTAGTGTCTTTAAAAGACACCTCGGGTTTTATGGTGCTTCTAGTCTGTCATAGTATCATGGCACCAGTCAGGGTTGGAAGGGACCACAAGGATCAGCTAGTTCCAACCCTCCTGACATGGGCAGGGACACCCCACACTAGAGCAGGGTGGCCAGAGCCTCATCCAGCCTGGCCTTAAACACCTCCAGGGACGGGGCCTCAACCACCTCCCTGGGACAACCCATGCCAGGGCTTCACCACTCTCATGGTGAAGAACTTCCTCCTCACCTCCAGCCTGAATCTCCCCACCTCCAGCTTCATTCCATCCCCCCTAGTCCTATCACTGCCTGATAGCCTGAGAAGTCCCTCCCCAGCTTTCTTGGAGCCCCCTTCAGATCCTGGAAGGCCACAATGAGGTCACCTGGGAGCCTTCTCTTCTCCAGACTGAACAGCCCCAACTCCCTCAGTCTGTCCTCACAGGAGAGGTGCTCCCTCCCCCCTGCTCATCCTCGTGGCCCTTCCTCTGGACACCTTCCAGCACCTCCAGATCCCTCTTGTCATAGGGGCTCCAGAACTGGAGGCAGTACTCCAGGTGGGGTCTCACCAGGGCTGAGTAGAGGGGGAGAATCCCCTCCCTTGCCCTGCTGGCCACACTTCTCCTGATGCAGCCCAATATCTGGTTGGCTTTCCGGGCTGCAAGTGCACACTGAGAGCTCCTGGTGAGCTTCTCTTCCACCAGCTGTCCTGTGCTGCTTTTTCCCTTGCATCCTTGGAAACAGCAAAAGTTTCCCTAGGCTGCTCATGTGAGGGAGGAAGAAAACATAACACTGTTTAAGACTAGGCTGGGTGAGGCTCTGGCCAGCCTGATCTAGTGTGGGGTGTCCCTGCCCATGGCAGGTGGTTGGAACTAGATGATCCTTGTGGTCCCTTCCAACCCTGACTGAACTATGATACTATGATACCTGTGAGGGTGAAAATTACAGTGATTTCTTTCCAGAGATGATGGATCAGACTATGTGTGCATAATGCAAGTTAGCAGGCCTTCAGTCACTTCTCAGCCTATTTCTATCTATGTGTGCATGCTTTTAGTAGCCTTTCCATGAAGACTTGCCAAGCAAGTCCTCTGTTTTCTGCATGAAAGTACTGTTTGCATTTTTGGCTGATGTTAGAAACAAATTCTTCCCAGACAGAGAGATTGGCCATTGGAATGTGCTGCCCAAGGGGATGGTGGAGTCACCATCACTGGAGGTGTTTAAGAAGAGACTGGATGAGGCACTTGGTGCCATGGTTTAGTTGATCATGGTGTTGGGTGATAGGTTGGACTTGATACGTGTCCAGAGAAGGGCAACGAAGTTGGTGAGGGGTTTGGAACACAAGCCCTATGAGGAGAGGCTGAGGGAGCTGGGGTTGCTTAGCCTGGAGAAGAGGAGACTCAGGGGTGACCTTCTTGCTCTCTACAACTACCTGAAGGGAGGTTGTAGACAGGCAGAGGTTGGGCTCTTCTCCCAGGCAGGCAGCACCAGAACAAGAGGACACAGTCTCAAGCTGTGCCAGGGGAGGTTTAGGCTGGATGTTAGGAGGAAGTTCTATAGAGAGAGAGTGATTGCCCATTGGAATGTGCTGCCAGGAGGTGGTGGAGTCACCATCACTGGAGGTGTTCAGGAGGAGACTTGATGGGGTGCTTGGTGCCATGGTTTAGTTGTTTAGGTGGGTTGGATTGGTTGATGGGTTGGACGTGGTGATCTTGAAGGTCTCTTCCAACCTGGATTTATTGTATTGTATTGTATGGTATTGTATTGATGACCTCTGAGGTCTTTTCCAACCTGGTTAATTCCATTCCATTCCATTCCATTCCGTTCCGTTCCGTTCCGTTCCATTCCATTCCATTCCATTCTTTCCCTGCAGCATTCGTCTGGTACCCCACAGCCAGAGGGGAGCCATCTACCCTCCTCTGATTACTGTTGCTTACACAGATGTGCTTGTCCAGAACCCTGAAACCCAGACGTGAAGGTGAGACCTTGGTGCTGCCTTCATTGAGCTGATTTGTTAATCACATTCTCTCAGGTTTTGGGTGAACCTTTTTTGGGGGGAGGTTATATAAATGGTTCTCATTTTCAGCCCTGTGCAGTTTCAAGCTGCAAGTTCTCACTGAGAGCTTTTCAATTCATTAACAATTGTAACATCAACCAAAAATAATTTCAAACCATTGCCCCTGGTCCTCTCACTACAGGCCTTGGCAAACAGGCCCTCTGCAGCCTTGTGGTAGGCCCCCTCCAGGTACTGGAGGGTGAGGGATGGAGGGTTTGGTTTTGGGGGATTTTGTCCCTTTTTCTTTCTCTTCAATTAAAATTCCCATTCATTATCACACTTGTGTTAACTCTAGCCTTGCATGACAAAGGCTGAGGCTAGAATGTTACATCCAAGTGCCAGGTTCTGCACATTGGCCACAGCAACCCCAGGCAGTGCTACAGGCTGGGGTCAGAGTGGCTGAGAGCAGCCAGGCAGAGAGGGACCTGGGGTGCTGGTCGATGTAGGCTGAACATGAGCCTGCAGTGTGCCCAGGCAGCCAAGAGGGCCAATGGCATCCTGGCCTGCATCAGGAACAGTGGTGGCCAGCAAGAGCAGGGAGGTCATCTGCCCCTGTACACTGCACTGGTTAGGCCCACCTTGAGTCCTGTGTCCAGTTCTGGGCCCTCAGTTAGGAAGAGGTTGAGTTGCTGGAAGGTGTCCAGAGAAGGGCAACAAAGCTGGGGAGGGGTTTGGAAGACAAGCCCTATAAGGAGAGGCTGAGGGAGCTGGGGTTGCTTAGCCTGGAGAAGAGGAGACTCAGGGGTGACCTTCTTGCTTTCTCTAACTCCCTGAAGGGAGGTTGTAGCCAGGTGGGGGTTGGTCTCTTCTGCCAGGCACCGAGCACCAGAACAAGAGGACACAGTCTCAAGCTGTGCCTGGGGAGGTTTAGGCTGGAGGTGAGGAGAAAGTTCTTCCCAGCAAGAGAGATTGGCCATTGAATGGGCTGCCCCCGGGAGGTGGTGGAGTCACCATCCCTGGAGGTGTTCAGGAGGAGACTTGATGGGTGCTTGGTGCCATGGTTTAGTTGTTTAGGTGGGTTGGATTGGTTGATGGGTTGGATGTGATGATCTCAAAGGTCTCTTCCAACCTGGTCTATTCTATTCTATTCTGTTCTATTCTGAAACCAGGACATTCTCTCCTCCTTGTTCAAATCCTTCTGGCCAAAGCCAAAGCATCTCTTATGTTAGGCAGACATTTAAGCTACAGGGAGCGATTTTGCTGCTGCATGGCCACTTGTATGTCCTACAAGCTTCAAAGAGGAGGTAGAAATTGTTGTACTTGTTACTGCAGTCCTAGCCAGGAATTCCCACTTCAGAATTCCTCTGCATTTACCCTTCTGGTATCTTGCCTTTCAGGTTTCCTTCTCAGTCAGTTACGAGATGGAGCAATCAGAGGCTCAGACCGATGTAAGTTGTATTTCTCTTCAATTTGTTGGTAGAATGATTTCTTCTGTTCCTGTGTGGGTTTGTAAAACAGCTGGAAATGATTCTTCATTCTCCTCAGATTGCCTTGGGAGTGTTGGGTGGGCTGGCAGTGTTGTGGTCGCTCCTCAAGACTACCGGCTGGAAGAGGCGTACAGGAAGCTCTGTGATTGACTTGCAGGTATAAGCAGCTGGCAACCCCACAAGGGACACATCCTCCTCTCTTTAAGGAGACCCTTTCCAGTTATTCTGTTTCCTAAGGTAACTCAAATAGTTTCTAGCCTAGCTGCACAGAACTGTGGCCTGGAGCTGGGTTCACTTGAGGAAGTAGGGCTTCTGCCTTTTTTTGTTTGATTCTGCTCCTGTCATTTAGGAAATGCTTCTGTTACAAAATACAGGTCTGTAGTAATTCACAGATTCACAGAATGGTTTGGGTTGGAAGGACCTTAACAGTCATCTGGTTACAACCCCACTGCCATGGGCAGGGACACCTCCCACCAGCCCAGGTTACTCAAGGCCTCATCCAACCTGCCCTTGATCACCTCCAGGGAGAGACATCTGCAGCCTCCCTGGGTACCTGTGTCTCCCCACCCTCACTGTCAAGAACTTCTTCCTAATCTCCAGTCTGAATCTGCCTTCCTCAAGCTTCACTCTGTTCCCTCTCATCCTGTCAGAGCTCTGGGCAACCTGATCTAGTTGAGGATGCCCCTGCTGACTGCAGAGGGGGTTGGTCTAGATGATCTTTGGTGGTCCCTTCCACCCCAGACCATTCTATGATTGTACTCTGATCTGTTGAGTGGACTGAGCTGTCTGATGAAGTCTTCCTTGAACAAAGCCCATCATGTAGAAGCTTCAGATACTGAGTGTGTCATAAGCATGTCACCACAGTAGAAAAATCTTCTTTGAGGCTGCTTTTCAATGCTGGAGTTTCCCCTAGTGTGAGCTGCAGACCCTTGCATGTGACTGTACATATTCCTTCTTTAACCACTCTTCCGAGATCTCCACAGTGTGTGTTTATAATTGCAGACAGTTTTGAAGTTCCTCCTGTTCTATGCTGGAGACCTTGCCAACGTTTTCTTTCTCATCACAGTGGGCACAGGGATTTATTGGCTTGTGTTCTTCAAGGTAAGTGTCTCTCCAGAGGGGGGTGTTATCAAAACCAATTAATATTGCACAGATTTATGTGCAGAAATTCATTTGCTTTCTTTTTTCTTTCTTTTTGTTTGTTTTGCCTTTCTGGTCAGAGTGTTGAGGCAAGTGCTCTGTCATACTCTGTTCTGTGAGCTCCTGGGTTTGTGTTCAACTCTTGCTTTTCATAGAATCATAGAATCAATAAGGTTGGAAAAGACCTCAGAGATCATCAAGTCCAACCTAGTACCTCATACCTAACACCACCTGACAACTCAACCATGGCTCCAAGTGCCACATCCAATCCATTATTGAACACCTCCAGGGATGGGGACTCCACCACCTCCCTGGGCAGCACATTCCAATGGCCAATCTCTCTCTGCGTAGAACTTCTTCCTCACCTCCAGCCTAAACTTCCCCTGGCACAGCTTGAGACTGTGTGTTATTGCTCTCTACAACTACCTGAAGGGAAGTTGTGGACAGGTGGGGGTTGGTCTCTTCTCCCAGGCAGCCAGCACCAGAACAAGAGGACACCGTCTCAAGCTGCGCCAGGGCAGGTTTAGACTGGCAAGTTAGGAGGAAGTTCTATACAGAGAGAGTGATTGCCCATTGGAATGTGCTGCCCAGGAGGTGGTGGAGTCACCTTCATTGGAGGTGTTCAGAGGAGACTTGATGGGTGCTTGGTGCCATTATCTAGTTGTTTGGGTGGGTTGGATTGGTTGTAGGTTGGCGTGATGAACTGAAAGTCTCTTCTTCCAACCTGGTATTGTATTGTATTGTATTGTATTGTATTGTATTGTATTGTGTCCTCTTGTTCTGGTGCTCTTGCCTGGAGAAGAGACCAATCCCCAACTGCTACACCTCCCTTCAGGAGTTGTAGAGAGCAGGAGGTCTCCCCTGAGCCTCCTCTTCTCCAGGCTAAGCAACCCCAGCTCGCTCAGCCTCTCCTCACAGGTGGTGCTCCAGACCCCTCCCCGCTTTGTTGCCCTTCTCTGGACACCTTCCAGCATCTCAAACACCTTCCCTAAACTGAGGAGCCCAGAACTGACACAGGCTCAAGGTGTGGCCTAACATGTGAGCACAGGGCAGAATGACCCCCCTGCTCCTGCTGCCACACTGTTCTTGATGCAGGCCAGGATGCCATTGGCCTTCTTGGCCCTGGGCACTTAGGATTCATTGTGCTTGCAGTCGCTTAAAATATTTTACTAAATCACAGTGTTTGCACACTGGGTATTGACCTTTCTGTGCAGTGTGTGTTTCACTGAAGTGTTTGGTGTGTTGTCACATATGCCATCCACACTGTTCCAATGTGACTTCTCCATTGCAGGCTCAGCAGTTTGTCTCTGTCCTGTTACCACTTCCATCTCAAGAGGAGGATTTTGTCACATACATAGCCTGTGCTTTTAGTTTAAAGGTAAATATTCTTTCCCTTAGGCATTAAAGCCATTTGAACACGGGCTTCTTGATGTTTCCATAGAGTCATAGAATGGGTTAGGATGGAAGGAACTTTAAAGGTCATCCAGTTCCAACCCCACTACCATGGGCAGGGACACCTACCACCAGCCCAGCTTGCTCATGGCCTCATCCAGCCTGGCCTTGAACACCTCCAGGGAGGGGACATCCACAACCTCCCTGGGCAACCTGTGCCAGTGTTCCACCCTCACTGGAAGGAATTTCTTCCTAATCTCCAGTCTAAATCTGCCCTCCTCAAGCTTCAGTCCATTCCCTCTCATCCTATCACTACAGCCCTTGTCAAAAGTCCCTTCCTGGCTTTCTTGTAGCCCCTTCAGGTACTGGAAGGGCTGCTCTAAGATCTCCCTGGAGCCTTTTCTTCTCCAGGCTGGAGACCCCCATCTCTCTCAGCCTGTCTCTGTAGGGGAGGTTCTCCAGCCCTCTGATCATCTTGGTGGCCTCCTCCAGACCTGCTCCAGCAGCTCCAGATCCCTCTTGTGCTGGGGACAGCAGAAGTGGAGGCAGTGCTGCAGGTGGGGTCTGAGCAGAGCAGAGGGGCAGAATGCCCTCCCTGTGCTGCTGCTCTCCCTGCTCTGGCTGCAGCTCAGCACACAGCTGCCTGCTTGGCTGCCAGGGACCATTGCTGGCTCCTGGGGACTTTGTCACCAATTGACACCCCCAAGGCCTTCTCCTGCAGACTTCTCTCAAGATACTCCTCACCCAGCCTGGATTTGTGCTTGGGCTTGCCCTGCCCCAGGCATAGGACTTGATCTTAAACACCTTATACAGTTCATTTTATTAGTGTAGACAATGATTTTCTGCAAAGAATTCGACTCATTTCCCTACAGCAATTTAATTTGTGGAGTCCTTGTAGGGAACCCAATGTTTAAGGAAGGTGACCTGTGGAAAATTCTTTACATGTAAGGAAATGTAGTATCATAGTATCAGTCAGGCAGGGTGGGAAGGCACCACAAGGATCATCTAGTTCCAACCCCCCTGCCATGGGCAGGGACACCCCACACTAGAGCAGGCTGGCCAGAGCCTCATCCAGCCTGGCCTTAAACACCTCCAGGGACGGGGCCTCAACCACCTCCCTGGAACAACCCATCCAGGGCCTTCCACACTCTCATGGGGAAGAACTTCCTCCTCACCTCCAGCCTGAATCTCCCCACCTCCAGCTTCATTCCATGTGAAGGAAAAAACCCCACCTCAAGAAAGGAAGTGCTTCCTTTTGAAGAGGGGTGGAGTGCTGTCAGTTCCCGAGTGAAACAAAAGGCAGATGGAAATCATTATGCTCAAAGAGAACTTGTGGAATCCAGAGATCACTACTTTGGGACACCCAATTATCTTGCTGATTCTGGGGAGCATATTGAGCTGGATTCCATCACACAGGTTCACCTGGGAAAACGCTTAGGTCAGTTGGGTTTTTAATGGCTCTGTTGCTGTCCTTTCTGCATAGTTTGGGACACCATCTCACTGCTTTTAAAGTTAAAGAAACCCCAGCTGGTGCCAGAGGTGCAGTCTCAAGTGCAGTCAGGCCTCTTCCTCATGTTCAATGACTGGCATGTGCAGTGTTTCTTAGCTGTGTCTGCGTGCTGTTGCTGTCCTTACTTGTTGGATGTCTCCTTTCCCCCTCAGGCCCTGCAGTTCCTACATTTGCTGGTCTCACAACTCACTGTAGACATTTTCCTTATCGACTGGGAAAGACCTAAGGGCAAAGTTCTTAAAGCAGTTGAAGGTAACTCAAGCTGTGCTCCTGTGCCTAAACAGCTCACTTGGAAATCACACAGTCAGCCAGGTTGGAAAAGTCCTCAGAGATCATCAAGTCCAACCGATGACCTAACACCCCCTGACAACTAAACCATGGCTCCAAGGCCACATCCAATCCTTTCTGTGGGTTGTTTCTTCTGTAGCTTGGGAAGGACTTTCAGTTTGGGATGGACTGTTGAAGCATGTAGTTGGTTATGTGGGGTTCTTCTGCAATGTATTTGATAGAGTCAGAATGGTCTGGGTTGGAAGGGAACACTAAAGCTCATCCAGTCCAACCTCTCTGCAGTCAGCAGGGATATCCCCTACTGGGTCAGGGTGCCCAGAGCAGCCTGCTGTTATTTCATTTTGTTATTTCTGGGTTTCAATTTTCTTTCAAATTAAATACGGGGGGAAAAAAACCAACACCACCTCAAACTCACCTCATTCCCTAAATCCAGATCTTTGCTGTTGGCAACTGAAGGCCAGAGCCAACCTAGGTGCCATAGAATCAACCAGGTTGGAAAAGACCTCAGAGATCATCAAGGCCAACCTATCACCCAGCACCACCTGACAAACTAACCCATGGCTCCAAGTGCCACATCCAATCCTTTTTTGAACACCTCCAGGGATGGTGACTCCACCACCTCCCTGGGCAGCACATTCCAATGGCCAATCTCTCTTGCTGGGAAGAACTTTCTCCTCACCTCCAGCTTAAACCTCCCCTGTCACAGCTTGAGACTGTGTCCTCTTGTTCTGGTGCTGCTTGCCTGGGAG
>CM037638.1:3952072-3984955 GCA_015227895.2 Colaptes auratus
TCCTGTGTATTCTGTGCATCCATCATCAGTAAATTTGCAGACAACACCAAGCTGGGGGCAGGAGTTGATCTGCTGGGGGCAGAGAGGCTTTGCAGAGGGACCTCGACAGGCTGGACAATGGGCAGAGGCCAAGGGCAGGAGATTGAACACATCCAAGTGCAGGTGCTGCACTTTGGCCACAGCAAACCCAGGTAGTGCTACAGGCTGGGGTTCAGAGTGGCTGAGAGCAGCCAGGCAGAGAGGGACCTGGGGGGTGCGGTTGATGGGAGGCTGAACATGAGCCTGCAGTGTGCCCAGGCAGCAGGAGGGCCAATGCATCCTGGCCTGCATCAGGAACAGTGTGGCCAGCAGGAGCAGGGAGGTGATTCTGCCCCTGTGCACTGCACTGGTTAGGCCACACCTGGAGTCCTGTGTCCAGTTCTGGGCCCCTCAGTTTAGGAAGGAGGTTGACTTGCTGGAAGGGTCCAGAGAAGGGTAACAAGGCTGGGGAGGGGTCTGGAGCACAGCCTGTGAGGAGAGGCTGAGGGAGCTGGGGGTGCTTAGCCTGGAGAAGAGGAGGCTGGGGAGACCTTCTTGCTCTCTCCAACTCCTGAGGGAGGTTGTAGCCAGGTGGGGGTTGGCTCTTCTCCCAGGCACCCAGCACCAGAACAAGAGGACACAGTCTCAAGCTGTGCCTGGGGAGGTTTAGGCTGGAGGTTTGGAAGAAGTTCTACACGGAGAGAGTGATTGCCCACTGGAATGTGCTGCCCAGGGAGGTGGTGGAGTCACCATCCCTGGAAGTGTTCAGGAGGAGACCTGATTGGGTGCTTGGTGCCATGGGTTAGTTGACTAGGTGGTGTTGGGTGATAGGTTGGATGCGATGATCTTGAAGGTCTCTTCCAACCTGGTTTGGTCTATCCTATCCTATCCTATATATCCTTCCTATCCTATCTATCCTATCCTATCCATCCTATCCTTCTATCGTATCCTATCCTATCCTGTCCTATCCTATCCTATCTTATCCTATCCTATCCTATTCCATCCTATCCTACCTAGTCTATCTTCATTGCATTCCATTGTAGGTTGCAGTTTTGCCTGTAAATACAGCTTCCATTTGCTTCCAACTGAGCTGGGCTGGCAAAGTTAATGCTGGGGGGGAAATTTCAGCCCACCACACTCAGCAGGGACTGCTGACCTCCACAAACCTGAGCTTCAGAGGACTGTCCATTTCCCAAGCCTTGCTTTCTCCCTGCAGACGAAGGGCAGTCCTTCACTGATGTTCTCTATTACGGCAACGAGACCACGATGCTCATCTTCGATCTCCTCTTTTTCTCCGTGGTGGATCTGGCTTCCCAGAGCTTTGTGCTGGCAGCTATTGCAACATACCTGCAGCAAGAGGTACAGTTCAGCTGAACAACAGAGTCATATTCTTTTCAAGATGGAGTTGGAGGGAAGTTCATATAGGTTTGTGGTTCATAAGGGTACAGTTCTGGTGGCTCCAGCAGCACAGCGGGAGGGGGTCCAGTGAAGGCCACAAAGATCATCAGAGAGATGGAAAACCTCCCCTGAGGGGGACAGTCTGAGAGAGCTGGGGCTGTCCAGCCTGGAGAAGAGAAGGCTCCAGGAAGAGCTTGCACCAGCCTTCCAGTGCCTGGAAGGGGATACAAGAAAGCCAGGAAAGGACTTTTTATAAGGGCTTGTAGTGCTAGGATGAGAGGGAATGGATTGAAGCTTGAGGCTGGAGATTAGGAGGAAATTCCTTCGAGTGAGGGTGGTGAGACACTGGAACAGGTTGCCCAGGGAGGCTGTGGGTGTTCCCTCCTCCCTGGAGCTGTTCAAGGCCAGGTTGGATGAGCCCTTGAGCAGCCTGGCCTGGTGGGAGGCGTCCCTGCCCATGGCAGTGGGGTTGGAACTGCCTGATCCTTAAGGGCCCTTCCAACCCAAACCACCCTATGGATCTGTGACTAACTTAACCTTAGGGGGTGACAGGTTATATTGAGAGGTTATACAACAGTTTGAAGCTATTGTTCTGTTGTCAAACAGGCTTGTGAGAGATTCATTTTACTCCCATCCCAGTTATGAATAAAAGAGGCTCCAGAAGCCACAAATACTCACAAATAAAATACATCTGTCACATTGCAGGGGGGAGTCCCCTAGCTGGATCCAGAACTGGCTTGATGGCCGCACCCAAAGAGTGGCTGTCCATGGGTCCATGTCCCAGGGGAGGCCAGGGACAAGCAGAGTCCTTCAGAGACCTGGGACCAGGCTTGTTCAACATCTTTGTGGGTGCCATGGACAGTGGCACTGAGTGCACCCTCAGCAAGGTTACTGCTGACACCAAGCTGTGTGGTGCAGCAGACAGCTGGAGGGAAGGGATCCATCCAGAGGGACCTGGACAGGCTGGAGAGGTGGGCACAAGCCAACCTCAGGAGCTTCAACAAGACCAAGGGCAGGGTCCTGCAGCTGGGTGGAGGCAATCCCAGGCACAAATCCAGGCTGGGCAGGGACTGGCTGGAGAGCAGCCCTGAGGAGAGAGACTTGGGGGGGCTGGGGGGGGGAGGAGAAGCTCAACAGGAGCTCTCAGGGTGCACTTGCAGCCCGGAAAGCCAATCAGAGCCTGGGCTGCAGCAGGAGAAGTGTGGCCAGCAGGGCAAGGGAGGGGATTCTCCCCCTCTGCTCAGCTCTGCGGAGACCCCACCTGGAGTACTGCCTCAGTTCTGGAGCCCCTATTCCAAGAGGGATCTGGAGGTGCTGGAAGGTGTCCAGAGAAGGGCCACGAGGATGAGCAGAGGGCTGGAGCACCTCTCCTGTGAGGACAGACTGAAGGAGTTGGGGCTGTTCAGTCTGGAGAAGAGAAGGCTCCCAGGTGACCTCATTGTGGCCTTCCAGGATCTGAAGGGGGCCTACAAGAAGGCTGGGGAGAGGCTTCTCAGGACATCAGGTAGTGATAGGACTAGGGGGAATGGAATGAAGCTGGAGGTGGGGAGATTCAGGCTGGACATGAGGAGGAAGTTCTTCCCCATGAAAGTGGTGAAGCCTGGAATGGGTTGTCCAGGGAGGTGGTTGAGGCCCGTCCTGGAGGTGTTTAAGCCCAGGCTGGATGAGGCTCTGGCCAGCCTGCTCTAGTGTGGGGTGTCCCTGCCCATGGCAGGGGGGTTGGAACTAGCTGATCCTTGTGGTCCCTTCCCACCCTGACTGATGCCATGATACTGTGACACTATGATTCTACGAAAGATACTGGGAAAGGTTCCCAAAAGACTAAGGGAAGTTGAGAACCTAATTCATTCCATTTCTTTATGATTTAAAGATCCTGTGCAGTCAGTCCTTTGCATGATGCATGCAAACACTGCTGCCTGAAGGCTTGCTTTGTTCACACCTCTTGGCTGGTTTTTGTCTCCTCAGGTATTTCGGTTCGTTCGCAATACGCTTGGGCAGAAGAATTTGGCAGCCAAAACCTTGGTGGACCAAAGGTTTCTCATTTGATTCAGGAGATGATGGAAAAACTTTGCTGAGGAGTTAATCATGGGAATGATCTCCATGAGCACAACCACCAAAAAAAATCACAGAATGCCTCTGGCTTGAAGACACCTTCAAGGTCATCCAGTGCAGCATCCCTGCCTGAGCAGCTGCAGTGCCCTTTTGTAGTGCATTTTGAATGTAGAGGGGGGTTCTGCTCTGTGCTGTTCAGCTTCATTGTTGTGTGTTTGCAAGTAGTTTTTCTAGTTTGTGAGCACTAAGCCTTAGGTCTTGGAAAGGAAAATGTGGCTGAGCTTGAGAGTAGCCCTGAAGAAAGGGACTTGGGGGTGTTGATTGCTGAGCAGCTCCCCAGGAGCCAGCAGTGCCCTCAGGCAGCTGTGTGCTGGGCTGCAGCCAGGGGAGTGTGGGCAGGGCAAGAGAGGGGATCCTGCCCCTTGGCTCTGCTCTGCTGAGACCTCACCTCCAGTTCTGGTGTCCCCAGGAGAAGGAGGACACAGAGCTGCTGGAGTAAATCCAGAGGAGGCCACAAGGATGATCCAAGGGCTGGAGCAGCTCTGCTGTGAGGGTAGGCTGAGGGAGCTGGGGGTGTTCAGCCTGGACAAGAGAAAACTCCAGGGGGGACCTTAGAGCTGCCTTCCAATAGCTGAAGGGCTCCTACAGGAAGGCTGCAGAGGGACTTTTCCTGAGGGTGTCTAGAGACAGGACAAGGGGAAGGGTGCTCCAGGCCCTTCTCCAGCCTCGTTGCCCTTTTCTGGCCCTGCTCCAGCCCCTCAATGTCCTTCCAGTAGTCAGGGGCCCAGAACTGGAGACAACACTCAAGGTGTGGCCTCCCCAGTGCTGAGTCCAGGGGGATGATCACCTCCCTGTCCCTGCTGGCCACAGCAGTTCCAATATAGGCCAGGGTGACAGAGCAGGGGAGATGGTTATAGGTACCTGGGATTTGTTCCTGATCTTCTGTCATCTGATGGAGGCCAGGGTAACACAGAAAGTCTTCTGTGCTGTCCCCACACAAGTGAGAGGCAACAGTTGTTTGCAGGAGTGGTTTCCCAGGTGCCTTTATGTGCTCATGTACCTCTTTGTTGTCTTCAGATGTAACACAGAGACCACACTCATGTATTTTGGGTATTTAGACAAGTTAATGACCTTTCAAGGGCCACCTCTTCAGTGTTCAGGAAGATTCTGAGCAAGGCCTTCTAAACACCCTAAGTGCAGGTGTCTACCTCTGGGAAGCCTCCCTACCTTTGTTAAGTTATGGGCTTTGGCAGTTAAACATTAATAGTGTTTGCTCTTTTTATAGCTGCTCCTTGCCTTTAGATGGTTCAGCAAGGGACTTTCACCAGCAGAACCACCATAAAAATGCATTCTCATTCCAAACCAGAGGCTGAGGATGTGACCAGTTGGACCTAACAGACTTGCATGCTTCTCTGAGTTGAGGAAGCATTGGACTTCAGGTGTTTCTTGGCTTCAGAAAGGCAGATATGTTCTCCTGTGATACCAGCTCATATCATGCCATGATTTTAGACTTCAAGGGACATGGACATGAACCTCAGGTTCACTGTTCATAGAATCACAGAGTCAACCAGGTTGGAAAAGACCTCAGAGATCATCAAGTCCAACTTATCACCCAGCGCCTCCTGACAACTAAACCATGGCTCCAAGTGCCACATCCAATCCATTATTGAACACCTCCAGGGATGGTGACTCCACCACCTCCCTGGGCAGCACATCCCAGTGGCCAATTACTCTTGCTGGGAAGAATTTCTTCCTCACCTCCAGCTTAAACCTCCCCTGGCACAGCTTGAGACTGTGTCCTCTCATTCTGGGGCTGGGTGTCTGGGAGAAGAGACCAACCCCCACCTGGCTACAACCTCCCTTCAGGGAGTTGTAGAGAGCAAGAAGGTCTCCCCTGAGCCTCCTCTTCTCCAGGCTAAGCAACCCCAGCTCCCTCAGCCTCTCCTCACAGGGCTGTGCTCCAGACCCCTCCCCAGCCTTGTTGCCCTTCTTTGGCCACCTTCAAGTGTCTCAATGTCCTTCTTAAACTGAGGATTCCAGAACTGGACACAGGACTCCAGGTGTAGCCTAACCAGTGCTGAGTACAGGGGCAGGTTGCTCCAATGCATTTGCTTCTGATGTTGCAAAAGCTGTGGAGCTTGCCAGCCCTGTAGACTTGCTATGAACTGGTTGGATGTGTCTGCCAGTAAGGCTGTGAGAAGGTAGAGGAGGGAAGGGCTGATTCTCAGTGGGACATGCATGTGGTGGTGTGCACTTTTTGCCTGGGCATTCCCATGCCATGCTTTTCCTTGCTTTTGTCTGCTTGTGCACAGTTCTCAGTTGGTGGGGACTGTCCCTCAAAGAATGGTGTGAACACAAGATACCCACAGGGTGAGATGGCCACTGTAAGTGGTTGTTGCCTTCATAGTCAGTGTGGTCATTCAAGTGTCCATCAGGTTCTGGATCTGCTAAAATAGCCAACATTTGTATTTCCCCTGAGTGCCATGACTCTGTAGCTTCACTGCTTGGGAGCTTTCTGTCCTCCTTCGTGTCACTGATATGCTGAGTGCCAGAGCTGTAACTAGGCTAAGGAGACAGCTGGAAGATGGTCTGCAGCAGGACATCTGCAAGGCAAAAGTAAGGCTCCCATGATGTCCATGTATTTCTTTGGCCACTGTCTTTGCTTAGCTTAACCAAACTGTCCAGATCTAACAAGTCCTACTGAAATGTCACAGGCTCACAGGATGTTAGGGGTTGGAAGGGACCTCTGGAGATCATCCAGTCCAACCCCCCTGCCAGAGCAGGACCATAGAATCTAGGGCAGGTGTACCAGAGGAAACATCCTTCTCACCTGACCACATTCCTTCAGGGGGACTAAAGGGGTGTAGGTGGTTGCTGTGGTCTGTAAGTGAGCAAGTAGGACCCTCATGAATTGCCCTCATTGAGATTTGTCCAGCAGCAGGACTGTGCAGCAATGTCTGTGCTCACAGGCACGAGGTTTTGCTCTGTGTGAATTCTGATGATGTGCTCACAAGTCCTGAAGTTGTTCTAGGAGATAGAGCCACACTTCAAAGGTGCTGCCTGCAGTCAGAATGACTGAGCTGTAGGAGCAGGATGGATAGAGCAGCACTTGGTGCCATGGTCTAGTCATGAGGTCTGTGGTGACAGGTTGGACTTGATGATCATTGAGGTCTCATCCAGCCTCGGTGATGCTGTGATTCCGTGAATGTCTGCAAGCAGAATGCAGGTGTGAGTGTGTCAGTTGGCAGCAGGGCTGTGCAGCTGTCAGTCTGCTAGGAGCAGAACTGGAGGTCTTTCAGCATGTGAGCTCTCACTCTCCACCCTGCTAGCAGGCCTTTGCTAACCAGTTGCACAGTCACAGAAAGGTAGGGGGTGGAAGGGACCTCAAAAGCTCATCCAGCACAACCCCCCTGCAGGATCACCTCGGGCAGGACACACAGGAACACATCCAGGCAGCTTTTGAGTATCTCCAGAGAGGGAGACCTTGCCACCTCCCCAGGCCAATATCAGGCTCTGAGTTTGCTTTAGCTCCACCTTTCATTATCTGCTTCTCAGGAGGGCATGAGACAGCTTTAATGACCTTGCAGTCTGCAAGCCCTGCTAAAGGCAGCTCTTGCTACAGGGAAGTGATTAAACTCAGCCAAAACTGTCCTCTCAAACACAGTTCAGGCACTTGGCCCTCTGTCTCCTGGCTGCACACTGCTCTGTTGTGCTTTGCACCTTGAGTACACCTTGAGTCCTGTGTCCAGTTCTGGGCTCCTCAGTTTAAGAAGGACATTGAGACACTTGAAGGTGTCCAGAGAAGGGCAACAAAGCTGGGGAGGGGGTCTGGAGCACAGCCCTGTGAGGAGAGGCTGAGGGAGCTGGGGTTGCTTAGCCTGGAGAAGAGGAGGCTCAGGGGAGACCTTCTTGCTCTCTACAACTCCCTGCAGGGAGGTTGTAGCCAGGTGGGGGTTGGTCTCTTCTCCCAGGCACCCAGCAGCAGAACAAGAGGACACAGTCTCAAGCTGTGCCAGGGGAGGTTCAGGCTGGAGGTGAGGAGAAAGTTCTTCCCAGCAAGAGAGATTGGCCATTGGGATGTGCTGCCCAGGGAGGTGGTGGAGTCACCATCACTGGAGGTGTTCAATAATGGATTGGATGTGGCACTTGGAGCCATGGTTGAGCTGTCAGGAGGTGCTGGGTGACAGGGTGGCCTTGATGCTCTCTGAGGTCTTTCCCAACCTGGTTGATTCTATGATTTTTCCAGGTCATTTCTCTGCAATGTTAGCTGCAGCTCACTTCCCTCCCCACAGCCAGCCTCCATGACTTAGGAAATCATTACAGGAGTCAAAAGCTTCAGGAATCCAGAGAAGTTTTTCTTCCTTCCCTGCTGTCCAGGGACCACTTGGGAATGGGTTGGCTGCACTTGGCTCTGTTGTTCAATATTTGTTCCAGAAGAAGCTTTGGTGTCTCTCATTTCCAGCCTCACCTTGTTCCTTGGTTTAAGATCAAGATGCAGCTACTGTCTGCTGGGTTTGTGATGAGTGTAGTTCAAGTTTCTACATGTTCTAATTAACCACATCAATCAATCAATCAATCAAATCAATCCATTTCATCATTTCATACTCTCAGATCTGTCCCCACACTCAGCAATAAAAATATTTTGAAGTATTGGAGAAGTTTCTTTTTTGTGGCCTTGGTAAATCAGCTGACCCAAAGCTTCTCCTTCCATGGAATCAGAGAAGGGTTTGGCTTGGAAGAGACCTCCAGAGGTCATCCAGTCCAACCCCCTGCACTGAGCAGGGACATCCTCCACTAGATCAGGTTGCCCAGAGCCTTGTCAAGCCACACCTTGAATATCTCCATGGATGAGGCCTCAACCACCCCCCTGGGCAACCTGTTGCAGTGATCCAGCACCCTCATGGTGCAGAACTTGTTGCTAACAGCCAGTCTAAATCTCCTCTTCACAGAATCAGTAAGGTTGGGAAAGACCTCAGAGATCATCAAGTCCACAGTGTCACCCAACACCGCCTGACAGCTCCAACCATGGCTCCAAGTGCCACATCCAATCCCCTCTTGAACACCTCCAGGGATGGTGACTCCACCACCTCCCTGGGCAGCACATCCCAGTGGCCAATCTCTCTCTCTGGGAAGAACTTTCTCCTCACCTCCAGCCTAAACTTCCCCTGGCACAACTTGAGACTGTGTCCTCTTGTTCTGGTGCTGGTTGCCTGGCAGAAGAGACCAATCCCCACCTGGCTACAACCTCCCTTCAGGGAGTTGGAGAGAGCAAGAAGGTCTCCCCTGAGCCTCCTCTTCTCCAGGCTAAGCAACCCCAGCTCCCTCAGCCTCTCCTCACAGGGCTGTGCTCCAGACCCCTCCCCAGCTTTGTTGCCCTTCTCTGGACACCTTCCAGCAGCTCAACATCTTTCCTGAACTGAGGAGCCCAGAACTGGACACAGGACTCAAGGTGTGACCTAAGCAATGCTCTTCTCTCATTTCAAACCATTGCCCCTGGTCCTGTCACTGCTGCCCTTTGCAATCAGCCCCCTCTCACACCACAGCACTTGTGCCCAGAGAACAAGCAACAATGAAGAGCCAGACCTAGATGGTGTCTTGCTGTGGGTGACTTGCAGGGGGGTTGCCTGAGTGCCTGCCATGACAGCAGTTCCCCAATGTCCATTTTACAGCTCTGGGGCCTCAGGGAGAGAGAAAGTTTCATGCAGTGTGGGCAAAAGCTGCAATAAGGAAAAACCACCACCAATTTCATGGTGTCCATGACCTGTTCACTGCAGGGAAAGGGTCCCCTTTGAATCATGCTAGGATATGAGGGGGCTTTGAGCTTGAGGAGGGCAGATTGAGACTGGAGATTAGGAAGAAATTCTTCACAGTGATGAGACACTGGAACAGGCTGCCCAGGGAAGTTCTGGATGTCCCCTCCCCAGAGGAGTTCAAGGCCAGGTTGCATGAGGCCTTGAGCAACCTGGGCTGGCGGGAGGTGGGGTTGGAACTAGATGACCTTGAAGGTTGCCTTCCAATCCAAAGCATGCTAGGAATTTCTTCCTAAGTCTCCAGTTCTTCCCACGAATGCTGCATGCAGAGCTGTGCTCCTGGCACTCTCTCATCCCTGGGACAGGAAGAGTTGTGGCAACCTCTGTACCGAGCCAACAGCTCAGAGTGCCCTGGAGCCCCCTCCCACCTGGGGGCAGCTGAGCTGGGGTGAATGGATTTTGCTCTTTCCTGTCTCATGGTTTCCCCTGCATCCTGCCCAGGCGCTACGGAGCTGCCGGGCACCGTGGGGGCAGCACCTCCCTCCCCAGCCTCGCGGAGGATGGATCTGGGCTTTGGGCCACAGCCCCAGGCTGCTGTCCCACCTACACCTGCACTTTCCCACCCCTCCTGGTTTGCACCTGGGCCTGCAGAGAGCCACACTCCCAGAAGCCTTGGCAAGGGGGTGCAGGGATGTGCTGGTGTCTTTATGTTTAACCCCAGCTGTGCTGGAAGCTCAGGGGTTATTGCATCACACTGGAAGGTCAGAGCAGAGACATACCAGGAGAGGGACCTCTCAGATGTTCATTCCTCCTAGAACCACTCAGCAACCAGTTTCTGTTTCACAGTGGGAGACAGGGTGCACTTCCTCCTGGGAAGGAAAAGGCTGCCCTTCTCTTTTCCTTTCTGTGGGTCTGGATGTAAAGTTCTGTGCTTCACTGTTGAGGTCTCCCACACTGCTCATAGGATCGAGTATCAGTCAGGGTTGGAAGGGACCACAAGGATCATCTAGTTCCAACCCCCCTGCCATGGGCAGGGACACCCCACACTAGAGCAGGCTGGCCACAGCCTCATCCAGCCTGGCCTTAAACACCTCCAGGGACGGGGCCTCAACCACCTCCCTGGACAACCCATTCCAGGGCTTCACCACTCTCATGGGAAGAACTTCCTCCTCACCTCCAGCCTGAATCTCCCCACCTCCAGCTTCATTCCATTCCCCCTAGTCCTATCACTACCTGATGAAGTCCCTCCCCAGCCTCCTTGTAGCCCCCTTCAGATACTGGAAGGCCATCATCTGTACCTTGAATGCAGTCATTCCCTCTGCAGGCCCAGGAAAATATGACCCCGTGGCCAGGACACATGGCCAGGGTTTTTGTGCATAGGCTGGTTGGGTCAGGGGGCACCAAAGCTCAGTACAGAACATGCCAAGGCTCCAGGCTTTCCCTCCACAGCATCCCAAGCCCACAAGCACAGGGAGACATCCCTGTGGAGACAAAGCCTGACAGATTCCTCTGTGTGGCTGTAGCCAGGTGGGGGTTGGTCTCTTCTCCCAGGCAAGCAGCACCAGAACAAGTTGACACAGTCTCAAGCTCTGCAGGCTTGATCTTAGGAAGAAGTTCTTCCCAGAGAGAGAGATTGGCCATTGGAATGTGCTGCCCAGGGAGGTGGTGGAGTCACCATCCCTGGAGGTGTTTCAGAGGAGCCTGGATGAGGCACTTGGTGCCATGGTCTGGTTGATTAGATAGGGTTGGGTGATCAGTTGGACTTGATGATCTCGGAGGTCTTTTCCAACCTGGCTGGTTCTGTGATTCTGTGACATGATTGCAGTTCTCAGAGAGAAGCTGGCTGCCCAGTTTGCACAGGCAGCTGCAGCTCTCCTTCCTGACTAGTGGCCAGCTTCCTGCGTGGCACTTCTGGCTGCCACCCTGCCCTCAGGTCCGCAGAGAGCCCAGCACTACGCCGTAGGGAAGGCAAAGGGTTGAAGGCCTTTGAAGGCTGGAGTCCCCAGGGGCTTTTGAGCATGGGGATGTCAAAGAGCTGGAGCTGAGACCTGCAGACCAGGAGCATCTGGTGTGGCAACAGCCAAAGCAGGACCCTGCAGCCATGCTGCCTGGCTGCCAGCTGCAGCTGTGGCAGCTCTGTGGCCCAGGCTGGTGCAGGGAGGGCTGGCTGCTCTCAGCAGGGAAGTTTTGCTTCCTCACCTCAAACACTGCGACCAGACCACATTTCCTCAGCCTTTTCTGCTGTTCAGAGCTAGCACTGCTTTCCAGGGCCCTGCCTCTGACTGTGTGAATGACTGCAGAGCCCTGCTTTGATGACACCCTGCTTGGGAATGACAATATTCATTGCCCCTACTCGCCAGATGCCAAGCCAGAGGAGACTGTCAGGCAATGGAGGCTCTCCAGCTGGTGCCACTCGGTGCTTTTGGCTCCTCTGCCCCAGCACTTCCACTTCCCCATCATTCACCATCGAGAGCAAGCCTGCAGCAGCCATTACCAGGGAAGGGCCTGGACTCTCACAGACACAATGAAGCAGCAGATGCGTTTAATTGTGCCTAGATGGAGGAAGAGAAGGGAGCTGATCCCCTCTGGGGAATGGCTTTTGTTTCCTGAGGCTTTTAGCTTTCTCTCCAGCACTGCTTGCTTGCAGCTGCTTTAGCTGGGAGAGCTTGGAATGGGTCCAGCAGGTGAAAGCACACCACCCCCCCAGTCTTTGCCATGCCACCAGCAGTCTGTCCTGGAAAGGACAGCTGTCATTAGAGGAGGTGGATGTGTCCTCATTCTGTGCCTCTGCATATGCTGGAGTGCCAAGTCCTGGCTCCTCTTCACAGCCCTGCTCAGTCCCAGCTCAGGGAGGTGTCACAGAAGTGTGCAAGGAGAGCCCCGTGGTGCTGTGCTGGGTCAGAAACACCCCAGACAGAAACCAGCTCACAGCTGGGAACAGGCAGTGCCCTGGGCACTGGCACTGCACAGCCATGCTGAGATGGATCTAAATGGGCAATCAGCTTGGGGAGCCGCTGGTGAGCGAGGAGCCCTGGCAGGGTTTGCTGCCCTGCAGGGCCAGGAGGACACTTGCAGCATCAGGTGAGGAGAGGAAGAAGTGGAGGAGCCACGCCTGAGAAATGGAGCCTGAACCTCCTCTGCAAACAAACCTGGTGGTGCCCAGCAGGGTGGCTGTGCTGGCAGCCTCAAAGTTAGCTCCCTGACCCCAGGGTGTTTGCAACCATTACTCCATGAGGTAGCAGGGTCCTGGCCCCCTCCTGGCCTCATGATATTGCTTAGGAGCTTTAAGGAAGGCTGTAAGCAGTCACAAAATTGCCCCAAAGCTCAGCCCCTCATCCAAAGCCTGGAGATGCTGCAGCTCTCAGCCTCCCCTGTAGCCAAGGATTACAGACTGGGGGATGAGGAGGTAGAAAGTAGCCCTGAGGAAAAGGGTTTGGGGTGCTGATGGATGAGAAGCTGGACATGAGCAGGCAGTGTGAGCTTGCAGCACAGAAGGCAAATCACAGCCTGGGCTGCATCCAAAGCAGCACTGCCAGCAGAGCCAGAGAGGGATTCTGACACTTGGCTCTGCTCTGCTGAGACCTCACCTGCAGTACTGTGTCCAGCTCTGGAGCCCTCAATATAGGAAGGACTTGGAGCCGATGGAGCAGGTCCAGAGGAAAATGATCAGGGGGTTGGAGGAGCTCTGCTACAAGGACAGGCTGAGGGAGCTGGGGGTGTTCAGCCTGGAGAAGAGGAGGCTCTGGGGAGACCTAATAGCAGCCTGCCAGTACCTGAAGGGAGCTACAGGAAGGCTGCAGAGGGACTGTTTGCAAAGGCCTGCAGGGACAGGACAGGGGCAATGGCTTTAAGCTGGAGAAGAGCAGATTGAGATTGGCTATTAGGAACAGGCTCTGCACCATGAAGGTGGTGGAACACTGGAACAGGTTGCCCAGGGAGGTGGTTGAGGCTCCATCCCTGGAGATATTCAAAGTGATGCTGGATGAGGCCCTGGGCAACCTGATCTAGTTGGGGATGTCTCTGCTGACTGCAGAGGGGCTTGGACTGGATGAACTTTGGAGCTCCCTTCCAGCCCAGACCCTTCTGTGGCAGGGGAATTCTCCCTGTTTGCTTTGCCCAGGGATGCTGGTGCCTGGATATGCTTTTGTCAAAGAGAAAAAGCCACCAAGCAGCTGCTGCATCCTCCCCAGTGGCCTGTTCCTCCTTCCTGCCTCATAGCACAGGCTCTTGCATGGCTGGCTCCCAAGATATTCATTTTCAGGGTTATTTCTGAACAGGGAGCTGTGTTACCAGACACTGCTCTCTCTGGGGTTACACAGGCACAGGGAAAGCTGTGCTTGAGCAGAACCTGCAGCAGAAAGGTGTTAAACAACCTCCCTCTTGTTTGCTCACCCCTGAAGTGCTATTGACTTAAGAACATTGTCTTGCCAGTGACCTGTTAAAAAAGTTTGGACTCCTTTTGTCACCCAGAGAGAAAAAGGCACTGCTGAGCACAGCCAGCCTGCTCCTGGCAAGGGGCAGCAGGCAGTGCCCGGGTGGCCAGCGGTGCCAACCAACCCTGCTGCAAGCCTGCACCAGCCAGGTGGGAGGGCTCTGGGAAAGCACAAAGCACAGCCAGCAGGGCAGGAGAGTGATTCTGCCACTCTGCTCTGCTCTGCTGAGACCTCACCTGCAGTGCTGTGACCAGCTCTAAGGCCCCCAACACAAGAGAACATGGAGCTGCTGGAGCAGGTCCAAGGGGAGAGCCACCAAGGTTGAAGGGCTGGAGCACCTCTGCTATGAAGGCAGGCTGAGAGAGCTGGGGCTTTCCATCCTGGAGAAGAGGAGGCTCTGGGGGGACCTTAAATCATAGAATCACAGAATTGTCAGGGCTGGAAGGGACCTCAAGGCTCAGCCAGTTCCAACCCCCTGCCATGGCCAGGGACACCTCACACTGCAGCAGGTTGCTCACAGCCACAGCCAGCCTGGCTGCAAAAACCTCCAGGCAGGAGGCTGCCACCACCTCCCTGGGCAACCTGTGCCAGGCTCTCACCACCCTCATGGGGAACAACTTCTTCCTAACATCTAATCTCAACCTACCCACTTCTAGTGTTGCTTCATCCCCCCAGTCCTCTCACTTCCTGACACCTTCAAAAGTCCCTCCCCAGCTTTCTTGGAGCCCCCTTAAGCTGCATTTCAGTATGTGAAGGGGACCTACAGGAAGACCTCATCAGGAGGATCAAAGCTCTGGTGTGCCAATCTAACTCCCACAGTGCCAGTGCAGCAGAGGGCTGGGACACTCACTGACAGTGCTGGCTGGGGTTTGTGGAGACAGGTTGGACTCGATGATCTTTGAGGTCTCTTCCAACCTTAGCAATACTGTAATACTGTAATACTCCAAGCTCCCAATGCATTGCAGAATCTTCTATCACCTTAGTGCCATCCAGTCACCACCTGGAGAGCCCTGCCCCCAGCCTGCTCTTCCAGAGCTCCCTCAGCCTCTCCTCACAGGGCTGTGCTCCAGACCCCTCCCCAGCTTTGTTGCCCTTCTCTGGACACCTTCCAGCAGCTCAAACATCTTTCCTAAACTGAGGAGCCCCGAACTGGACACAGAACTCAAGGTGTGGCCTAAGCAGTGCTGAGCACAGGGCAGAATGACCTCCCTGCTCCTGCTGGCCACACTGTTCCTGATGCAGGCCAGGATGCCACTGGCCCTCTTGGCTGCCTGGGCACACTGCAGGCTCATGTTCAGCCTACCATCAACCAGCACCCCCAGGTCCCTCTCTGCCTGGCTGCTCTCCAGACACTCTGCCCCCAGCCTGTAGCACTGCCTGGGGTTGTTGTGGCCAATGTGTAGAACCTGGCACTTGGATGTATTCAATCTCATTATGTTTAGCTGCTTCAGCTCACTCCATGCTGTGCCTTGGGCATGTTTTATTCTTGTGTCTGTCTTATGTCCTGCCTCTAACTCCACCCTGTGCTGTCCCTGTGCAAGGAGGCTAAAGGGACAGAACAGCACAAGTGGAGAAAGTACAGAGTAATTATGCCAATCTCCCTGTAATCATCTCAGTGTAGTGTTGGGTTTGTACTGTCATGCCTACAATAACCTAATGAAAGCTGATATAACCTAATTAAAACTGATCTATTGTATTGTTATAGGTGTATGTTACACACAGGGACCCACAGCTCACTCCATCAGGTTCTTACCACTGCCATCTGCATCTGCTGGGATTTACTCAGGAAGTACAAAGTGAGGTGGACTAGGATGTGGCCCTGGGCAGCCTGCTCTAGTTGGAGGTGTCCCTGCTGAGTGCAGGGGCATTGGAAAAGATGACTTTTGAGGATCCCTTCCAACCCAATGCAATCTGTGAATCTCTAAACAGGACTTTCCACAGGCTCACAGGATGTCAGGGGTTGGAAGGGACCTGCAAAGATCATGGAGTCCAATCCCCCTGCCAGAGCAGGGCCATAGAATCCAGCACAGGTCACACAGGAACACTTCCAGATGGGGCTGGAAAGGCTCCAGAGCAGGAGACTCCACAACCTCTCTGGGCAGCCTGCTCCAGGGCTCTGTGACCCTCACAGTGAAGAAGTTCCTCCTCATGGTGAGCCGGAACCTCCTGTGCTGGAGTTTATATCCATTGCCCCTTGTCCTGTCCCAGGGTGCAACCGAGCACAGCCTGTCCCTGTCCTTCCTTTCTGACCCCCAGCCCTGAGGTATTGATAGATATTGATCAGATCCCCTCTCAGTCTTCTGTCCAGACTAACCAGCCCCAGGGCTCTCAGCCTTTCCTCAGGCAGTGCTGCAGTCCCTTTAGCATCCTGGTAGCCCTCCCTTGGACTCTCTCCAGCAGATCCCTGTCCCTCTTGAACTGGTGAGCCCAGAGCTGGATGCAATATTCCAGGTGAGGTCTCACCAGGGCAGAGTCGAGGGGGAGGAGAACCTCCCTGGCTCTGCTGGACACACTCCTCTGAATGCAGCCCAGGACCCCATTGGCCTTCTTGGCCCCCAGGGCACATTGCTGTCCCATGAAGAGCTGCTTGTCCACCAGCACTCCCAGCTCCTTCTCCCCAGGGCTGCTCTCCAGCAGATCCCCTCCCAGCCTGTGCTGCTGCAGTTTATTCTTCCTTCCCAGGAGCAGGACTCTGCACTGATCCTTGCTGAACCTCAGCAGGTTCCTCTCTGCCCAGCCCATCAAGGCTTGAAAAATGACACACTTCCTACAGTCCATGTTTCAGATGAGGGCTCAATGTCAGTTTGTTTTGGGGGGGTTAAACAGAAAGCAAAACAGAAGGAATTGTGGCAATCCTCCGTGGTGGCTACAGAAGCCAACACCACTGTTTTCAGGGCATGCTTCAGACAGAGCCAAGCAAACTGCTCTGGAAAGGACAGCTCAGTGCTGACTGCAGCACTGCTCTCTGTGTCTCTTTATCAGGAAAACAGCAACATCCTTAATATTCCTAGCACAAGCCAGGCACGGATCCCAGAAATATCTTACCTCTGAGTAAGTGGGGAAGCGAGCTTTTCCAGCATGCATGCTCCTCCAGTGAGTCACCAGGCAGCTCGGCCCCCAGCGTAAGGCAGCCTGGCCTGGGGATCTGTCAGCAGCAAGGCTCAGCCCAGCACAGGCTGAGGCAGCTCCCAGGCTGCAGCAGGAGCTGGAGATTTATTTCACTGTGGCTCTGAAATGCATGTTTCATGGCGTGCTCTGTGTGGCTGTGCCAGGCAGGCAACCTCATGGAGCAACGTTTTAGCATTCAGGCAGGGGAGCTGCTGGGTTTAGAACCAGAGAATCACAGACTTGTCAGGGCTGGAAGGGACCTCAAGGCTCAGCCAGTTCCAACCCCCTGCCATGGCCAGGGACACCTCACACTGCAGCAGTTTGCTCACAGCCCCAACTCCCTCAGTCTGTCTCCAGAGCAGAGCAGCTCCAGCCCTCTGCTCATCCTTGTGGCCCTTCTCTGGACACCTTCCAGCACCTCCAGACCCTTCCTGTTCTAGGTGCTCCAGAACTGGACCCAGAGCTCCAGCTGTGGTCTCAGCAGAGTGGAGCAGAGGGGCAGAATCCCCTCCCTGGCCCTGCTGGCCACACTTCTCTTGCTGCAGCCCAGGCTCTGCTTGGCTCTCTGGGCTGCAAGTGCTCCCTGCTGGCTCTTGCTGAGCTTCTCCTCCCCCAGCACCCCCAAGGCCTTTTCTTCAGGGCTGCTCCCAAGCCAGTCCCTGCCCAGCCTATATCAGTGCTTGGGATTGCCCTGACCCAGCTGCAGGACCTTGCCCTTGGTCTTGTTGAACCTCATGAGGTTGTCATGGGCCCAGCTCTGCAGCCTGTCCAGGTCCCCCTGGATGGATCCTTCCCTCCAGCTGTCAGCTGCAGCACACAGCTTGGTGTCACCAGCAAACCTGCTGAGGGGGCACTCAGTGCCACTGTCCATGGCACCAACAGAGATGATAAAGAAGACTGGTCCCAGTGCTGATGCCTGAGGGACTCCACTTGTCCCTGGCCTCCACTTGGACATGGACCATTGACAGCCACCCTTTGGGTGTGGCCATCCAGCCAGTTCTGGATCCATTGAATGGTCCATCCATGGAACCCATCCTGCACCAGCCTGGGGACCAGGAGCTTCTCACCAGTGCTGTGTGGAACATCCTGCTCCAAACATCCAAGTGCCAGGTTCTGCACATTGGCCACAGCAACCCCAGGCAGTGCTACAGGCTGGGGTCAGAGTGGCTGAGAGCAGCCAGGCAGAGAGGGACCTGGGGGTGCTGGTTGATGGTAGGCTGAACATGAGCCTGCAGTGTGCCCAGGTGGCCAAGAGGGCCAATGGCATCCTGGCCTGCATCAGGAACAGTGTGGCCAGCAGGAGCAGGGAGGTCATTCTGCCCCTGTACACTGCACTGGTTAGGCCACACCTTGAGTCCTGTGTCCAGTTCTGGGCCCCTCAGTTTAGGAAGGAGGTTGACTTGCTGGAAGGTGTCCAGAGAAGGGCAACGAAGTTGGTGAGGGGTTTGGAACACAGCCCTGTGAGGAGAGGCTGAGGGAGCTGGGGTTGCTTAGCCTGGAGAAGAGGAGACTCAGGGGAGACCTTCTTGCTCTCTACAACTCCCTGAAGGGAGGTTGTAGCCAGGTGGGGGTTGGTCTCTTCTCCCAGGCAAGCAGCACCAGAACAAGAGGACACAGTCTCAGGCTGTGCCAGGGGAGGTTTAGGCTGAGGTGAAATCTTCCACATTCAGGCTTGAACCTGTTGTTCCTTGTCTTATTGCTGTGCACCACTCAAAAGAGCTTGGCCCCCTCCACTTGACCCCCACCCCTCAGCTATTGATAGGCATTGATCAGATCCCTCTCAGCCTCAGGGCTCTCAGTCTCTCTTCACAGGGGAGATACTCAAATCCCCTAATCATCCTCCTGGCTCTCCCTTGGACTCTCTCCAGCAGGTCTCTGTCTCTCTTGAACTGGAGAGCCCAGAACTGGACACAGGGTTGCAGCTGTGGTCTCAGCAGGGCAGAGCAGAGGGGAAGAAGAACCTCCCCAGCCCTGCTGGCCACACTTTCCTTGCTGCACCCCAGGATGCCATTGGCTGTCTTGGCCATAAGGGCACTTTGCTGTCACAAGACTAACACCTCAGAGGATCCTGATCATGGAGCAAACACTAAGCAGAGCACAGCTCAGCTCTGGGCAGCTCAGAGGCAGCAGAGTTCATCATGCCCCACAAATCTGCAAAAGTCATCATCTGGGCCAGCCTGAGTCTGGAGGTGACCATACAGTGCCTCAGGGTGCCACAAGCAGAACACAGCTATGCCTTAGGTTGTGGAAAGCAGCCACTCCATGACTGGTGCTTAGGCACCATGGCATACAAACCTGCAGCCCTGATCCTGCAGTGCATGAGGTGCTTGAAGCCTGGGTAGTCCCAAGCTGTGCACTCCAGAAGTCAGTGGCACCCCCAGAGTCACTTACACAGGGTTAGGAACTTACAAAAGCTTGAGGGGTTCCTTACTGGGCTTCTGGGACCAGCTCTGCTTCGGGTTGTGATGCCACAGCTGCATCTCAGAGGTCTACCACCACCTGCCCAAGGAGGTAAGGAGAGAGAGAAGTGAAGAAGGCAAAGTTGCAGGGTCTGCAGTAGAATCTGAAGACATCTTCATCAGCAGCATCATGGTGAGAAAGTCAATCACTGCAACAGAAAGGACACCTTGAGGCTGGGTCTTTGGTTTGACAGGTGAGGTTAACATCAACACTTACTGGTGTTTGAACCAGCTGAGATCAGGCACTTGTAAGCTCTTGTGAATTCACACACTCACAGATTGCCTTGGGTTGGAAGAGACCCTCAAAGGGCATCTTGTCCAACCCCCTGCACTCAGCAGGGACACCTCCAGCTACAGCAGGCTGCACAGGGCCACATCCAGTCTGAGCTTGAATGCCTCCAGGGACAGGGCCGCAAGCACATCCCTGGGCAGCCTGTTCCAGTATTTCACCACTCTCACTGTGCAGAACTTCCTCCTGATGGCCAACCTGAATCTGCCCTGCTCCAGTTTCAAACCCTTGCCTCTCATCCTGTCCCCAGATGCCCTTCTGAACAGTCCCTCCCCAGCCTGCCTGTAGGTCCCCTTCAGATACTGAAATGTAGCTCCAAGGTCTTCCCGGAGCCTTCTCCTCTCCAGGCTGATCAGCTCCAATTCTTTCAGCCTGTCTGTGCAGGTGCTGCAGCCCCCTGATCATCTTGGTGGTCCTCCTCTGGACCCTGTTCCAGCAGGTACATGTCTCTCATGTTGGGAGTCCCATATCTGGTCTCAGCACTGCAGGTGAGGTCTCAGCAGAGCAGAATGGCAGAACCACCTCTCATGACCTGCTGACCACACTACTTTTGTTGCAGTCCAGGATGTGATTTGCCTTCTGGGCTGCAAGTGCCCCTTGCTGGCTCATGTCCAGCCTCTCACTCACCAGCACTCCCAAGGTCTTGTCTGCAGGGCTGCTCCCAACTTAATCATCCCCCAGCCTGGATTGATATCAAGGGTTGCCCTAACATAAGTGCAGGGCCTTGAACTTCGCCTTACTGAACCTCATGAGATTCTCCTGTGCTCTCCTCTCCAGCCTGTCCAGCCTGTCCCCTAGCTGGCACCTATCCCATCCTTCAGTATTCTCAACCACACCACTCAGCTTGGTATCGGCTGCACACTTGCTGAGGGTGCCTCAGTCTCCCTGTCTGTATCACTGATGAAGATGTTGAACAGACCTGCTTCCCTCCTGCTTCCCCAGGAGTCAGTCACTCCCCTCAGAGCCCTCTGACTCCCCTCTGGGCATATTTGAGTCCCTGCACCAGCAGCATCTAACACGATGAGAAAAAAAATGGACAGTTCTTTATTTCCAGCTCTGGGAGTCACCTTGTCCCAGCAAAGGGTCTCTGTGGAGTGTGACAGCCAGCACAAGGAAGGAGGCAGTGCTGTGGGCAGGAAATGCAGGCAGGAGAAGGCAGGAGCAGGGTGAGGCTGCATGGCTGAGCTGCTGCTGCGTTCCCTGCTTGGGCCCCAGAGCAGCAGCAGCAGCCCGGAGCAGGCACTGCTGTCCCCGCTGAGCATGGGCAGAGCCAGATGTGCCTCTGTCCCCTCCTGCAGGCTGCCTGGCCAGCACCCGGTAGCCAGCAAACCCCTGCCCGATCGCCAGCAGTTCTGCCTGTGCCATTGACGGTGTGTCAGCTCATGGAGACAAGCTGCTGTGACCCTGCGGGCCTGGCTGCTCCTCCTCTAGAGGAGCAAAGGCATTTGCTTTCCAGCAGGCAGCACAAGAAGGCCCTGATGATTCCTGCTTACCAGCCACCAGCTGGAGACCCAGGCCACACCACAGAGAAGTCAGTGTTAAGACCTGCTGACTCCAGTCATGCTGGGGCACTTTCCGTGTTGTCCAAATAAACGCCAGTGTCACAGCACCACAGCACATGAGAGGTTGGCAGGGACCTCCAGACATCATCCAGTCCAACCCCCCCTGGGGCACCCAGGGCAGGTCACCCGGGAACACATCCAGGTGGGGTTTGAATGTCTCCAGAGGAGGAGACTCCCCAGGTCTCTGGGCAGCTTTGGTGGCTTTACTGCTTTCTGTTCAAGAGTTGTGAAAACTTTTTATAGCCTAAAACTACCACAGCAGCCTGCTCCGGGGCTCTGCCACCCTCACACCAAAGAAGTTTCTCCTCAAGCCTAGGTGAAACCTTCTATGTTCAGGCTTGAACCTGTCGTTCCTTGGCTTATTAGTGCACACCACCCTAAAGAGCTTGGCCCCCTCCACTTGCCCCCCACCCCTCAGATATTGATAGGCATTGATCAGAACCCTCTCAGCCTTCTCCAGACCAAACAGCCCCAGGGCTCTCAGTCTCTCTTCACAGGGGAGATGCTCAAGTCCCCTGAGCATCCTCCTGGCTCTCCCTTGGACTCTCTCCAGCAGGTCTCTGTCTCTCTTGAACTGGGGAGCCCAGAACTGGGCACAGGATTGCAGCTGTGGTCTCAGCAGGGCAGAGTAGAAGGGGAGGAGAACCTCCCCAGCCCTGCTGGCCACACTTTCCTTGCTGCACCCCAGGATGCCCTTGGCTCTCTTGGCCACAAGGACACTTTGCTGTCCCCTGCAGAACTTGCTGCTCACCAGCACTCCAAGGTCTTTCTCCATGGAGCTGCCCTCCAGCAGGGCAGCCTCTAACATGTCCTGCTGCCTGCTGTGATTCCTACCCAGATGCAGGTCTTGGCATGCAAGCTGTCCCCTACAAAAGGAAGTCATGGGTGTTGCTGTGGGTTTGAAGGTGGGTATGTTTGCAAGGCATTAAAATGCCAGGCTAAGCTCCAAGAGCAAAGGTGAGGTTAAGCACAGAAGGTATGCAGCCTGGCTGCAGGAAGTGCCATGCTGCTCACTAGTTTGGGGGAAAACAAGAGAATGGAATGTGTCCCTCCTCTCACATTTCCTCCAGGCTTTCAAAATGAATGAGCAGCATCTCTCCCACCAGAGTGAACCACAGAGATGGAAACCTGTCTTTCACTGAACTACAGGAAGGGGAGTGAGACAAGAAACTAGAATCACAATACCCCAGAGCTAATTTCTGAAGTCAGCTGTAACTATGGCAACCTTCATTCACTGCATTTAACTGAGAGTGTAGAAAAAGAGTGCACTCAGCAAGCCTGAATTAAATTCCCCACCTCACTGGCTTACACACACTTCAAAGACATGAGCTCTTACCAGAATTAAACCTCCTCAGAAGTTTATACTTGCACAAATCATTTGGCATTCCCTCTGCACTCCCTCTGCCTGTTGACTGTGGGGGCAGGACTTTCCAGGATGGTGAAGGGAGAAACATTTCAAGATGAGAGGTGACAAAACACCAGCTTGGTCTCCAAGCTGGTGACACACGGGTTTGATGGGTGACCACTAGATGGATCCAGAACTGGCTTGATGGCCGCACCCAGAGAGTGGCTGTCAACGGGTCCATGGCCCAGGGGAGGCCAGGGACAAGCAGAGTCCCTCAGGGATCAGTCCTGGGACCAGGCTTGTTCAACATCTTTGTGGGTGGCATGGACAGTGGCATTGAGTGCACCCTCAGCAAGTTTGCTGATGACACCAAGCTGTGTGGTGCAGCAGACACACTGGAGGGAAGGGATCCATCCAGAGGGACCTGGACAGGCTGGAGAGGTGGGCACAGGCCAACCTCAGGAGCTTCAACAAGACCAAGGGCAGGGTCCTGCAGCTGGGTCGAGGCAACCCCAGGCACAAATCCAGGCTGGGCAGGGACTGGCTGGAGAGCAGCCCTGAGGAGAGAGACTTGGGGGTGCTGGGGGAGGAGAAGCTCAACAGGAGCTCTCAGGGTGCACTTGCAGCCCGGAAAGCCAATCAGAGCCTGGGCAGGAGAAGTGTGGCCAGCAGGGCAAGGGAGGGGGATTCTCCCCCTCTACTCAGCCCTGGTGAGACCCCACCTGGAGTACTGACTCCAGTTCTGGAGTCCATATGACAAGAGGGATCTGGAGGTGCTGGAAGGTGTCCAGAGAAGGGCCACGAGGATGAGCAGAGGGCTGGAGCACCTCTCCTATGAGGACAGACTGAGGGAGTTGGGGCTGCTCAGTCTGGAGAAGAGAAGGCTCCCAAGTGACCTCATTGTGGCCTTCCAGTATCTGAAGGGGGCTACAAGAAGGCTGGGGAGGGACTTCTCAGGACATCAGGGAGTGATAGGACTAGGGGGAATGGAATGAAGCTGGAGGTGGGGAGATTCAGGCTGGAGGTGAGGAGGAAGTTCTTCACCGTGAGGGTGGTGAAGCCCTGGAATGGGTTGTCCAGGGAGGTGGTTGAGGCCCTGTCCCTGGAGGTGTTTTAGCCCAGGCTGGATGAGGCTCTGGCCAGGCTGATCTAGGGTAGAATGTCCCTGCCCATGGCAGGGGGGTTGGAACTAGCTGATCCTTGTGGTCCCTTCCAACCCTAACTGAAACTATGAAACTATGAAACTATGAAAATAAAAAGAAGAGATGAAACCCACAATGAAGGGTGGCCATAAACCCAAATGCAATGCCCTGTCACTGTGCAGCTGCTGTGAAAAGCTGGCACTGTCACAGAATCACAGAATTAACCAAGCTGGGAAACACCTTTGAGATCATTGAGTCCAACCTATCACCCAACACCATCTGATCAACTAAACCATGGCACCAAGTGCCTCCAGTGATGGTACCTCCCTGGGCAGCACATTCCCATGGCCAATCTCTCTTTCTATGAAGAACTTCTTCCTAACATCCAGCCTAAACTTCCCCTGGCACAGCTTGAGACTGTGTCCTCTTGTTCTGGTGCTGCTTGCCTGGAAGAAGAGACCAACCCCCCCGCAGCTACAACCTCCCTTCAGGAAGTTGTAGAGAGCAATAATTTCTCCCTGAGCCTCCTCTTCTCCAGGCTAAACACCTCCAGCTCCTTCAGTCTCTCCTCACAGAGAGTGAGGAGCTCTCCTCTGGGCTGTGCTCCAGACCCCTCCCCAGCCTCGTTGCCCTTCTCTGGACACCTTCCAGCAACTCAACATCTTTCTCAACCTGAGGAGCCCAGAACTGGACACAGTGCAGTATTTTAGCTTTCCTTGATTATATAAAATCAAAAGGCAGCTCTAGGCCAAATTCTTCTCCCACTTAAAAGCATGTTTTTCCCTCCCACCTTTGCTGGCATCAGCAGCCTCAGCTCACTTTGTTGTCACAGGCACCAGTGCTCCCCGTCTGTGAGCTTGAGAAGGGAGTAGTGTGGTATGAACAGAAACCAAACCAAACCAGAAGTAATGGGTCAGTACAGTCAAATCTCCTCTCCACATGCAGCTCCTGTCATTTTCTGGGCTGCCAAGGAGGTGCTTCACTCACCAGCTGCTGCCTGGCACATGGCACAAGCCTGTCATTCAGTTCTGCTTCATTCAGCATTTTTTCTCTGTTCTTCTGATGCAGAAGGTAGCTGAGAGGTGATAAAACAAAAGGAAGGAAAAGAATCATTTCCAAAGGCCCAAACCCAAACCCTTTGTCTTCTCAGTCTGGAGAAGAGAAGGCTCCGAGGTGACCTCATTGTGGCCTTCCAGTATCTGAAGGGGGTCTCCAAGAAGGCTGGGGAGGGACTCCTCAGGCTATCAGGGAGTGATAGGACTAGGGGGAATGGAATGAAGCTGGAGGTGGGGAGATTCAGGCTGGAGGTGAGGAAGAAGTTCTTCACCGTGAGGGTGGTGAGGCCCTGGAATGGGTTGTCCAGGGAGGTGGTTGAGGCCCTGTCCCTGGAGGTGTTTAAGCCCAGGCTGGATGAGGCTCTGGCCAGCCTGATCTAGTGTGGGGTGTCCCTGCCCATGGCAGGGGGGTTGGAACTAGATGATCTTTGTGGTCCCTTCCAACCCTAACTGAAACTATGAAACTATGAGGTGTTGGGTGACAGGTTGGACTTGATGATCTTTGAGGTCCTTGCCAACCTTCCTGATTCTATGATTCTATTCTATGATTTTAGATACCTGATGTAGCAGCCTGGTTTGAGGCAGCTGGAGAATGAGTTTCACTTGCCATTTACCCAAGAGAAGTGGAAGAATGCTCCAGATCCTGTATTTCCTTGGACATCTCCTACATCAACACACCATATGGAAGCAACTGCACACAGCTGTGCTTGACAAGCCTAATCCTCAGGCACACAAGACCGGTGAGTGGCACCCAGGCACAAGAGAAAAAGGGAACTTTTCATTCACAGGGGTGGGCAGACTTCTGGCAAGACTCTCCTCCAAGGGGGTCAGGAGCATCTGGCATACCAACACCATGCTACACCTGGTGATTTGGCAGAATTCATGATACTGCAGGCATGCCAGAACCGTGAATACACCAGGGGCTGGCAAGGTGAGTGCTGTGAAGATGGTCTTGAGCAATGACCCTGGAAATGGGACAGAGTGGGAAGAGGCTCAGTCATGCTGTGGTTCCTTTTCCCTTAGACAGCTTTTCCTTGCTTCATCAATGAAATCCCTGTTCACAAGAAGGTTGGCACTGAGAGTAGCCCTAAAGAAAAGGATGAGTGGTGGATGAGAAGCTCAACAGGAGCCAGCAGTGAGCACTTGCAGCCCAGAGAGCCAAGCAGAGCCTGGGCTGCAGCCAGAGAAGTGTGGCCAGCAGGGCCAGGGAGGTGACTCTTCCCCTCTGCTCCACTCTGCTCAGACCATACCTGGAACTCTGTGTCCAGTTCTGGAGCGCTAGTACAGGAAGGTTGTGGAGGTGCTGGAAGGTGTCCAGAGAAGGGCCATGAGGATGAGCAGAGGGCTGGAGCTGCTCTGCTCTGGAGACAGACTGAGGGAGTTGGGGCTGTTCAGTCTGGAGTAATAGAAATGGGTAGATTGAGATTGGATGTGAGGAAGAAGTTCTTCCCCATGAGGGTGGTGAGAGACTGGCACAGGTTGCCCAGGGAGGTGGTGGAGTCAGACTGAGGGAGTTGGGGTTGTTCAGTCTGTGGAAGAGAAGGCTCCCAGGAGATCTTCTTGTGGCCTTCCAGTATCTGAAGGGGGCTACAAGAAAGCTGGGGAGGGACTTTTGAGGGTGTCAGGGAATGATAGGACTGGGGGAATGGAACAAAACTAGAAATGTGTAGATTCAGATTGGATGTTAGGAAGAAGTTCTTCCCCTCATGGGAAGGTTGCCCAGGGAGGTGGTGGAAGCCTCATCCCTGGAGGTGTTTGCAGCCAGGCTGGCTGTGGCTGTGAGCAACCTGCTGCAGTGTGAGGTGTCCCTGCCCATGGCAGGGGGGTTGGAATTGGCTGATCCTTGAGGTCCCTTCCAACCCTGACAATTCTATGAGTCTATGACTACTGATTAGAGGCATTTGAGGCCTGGAGGTTTGTGTGTTCTCAAAGGTTTGTTGATTTGGTGGTGGCGATTTTAGTTTGTGGGTTTGTTTTTGGGTTGGGTTGGGGTTTTTTTTTGAGGAAGACCTGGCAGCAACACAACATGTTTGAACTTTTCTTTCCGGACATGACTGGAATGTTTGGGTGTGACATTTCTGCACTGTTACAGCCTAATTGCTGTGCTGCAAGTTCCACTACTTTGAGTACCTGAAGGGGACTAAAAGAAAGCTGGGAAAGTGACTTTTCACAAGGGCTTGTAGTGACAAGGTGAGAGGCAATGGATTGAAGCTTGAGGAGATTAGGAAGAAATCTTTGACAGTGAGGGTGGTGAGACATTGGAAAAGGTTGCCCAGGGAGGTCACAGGTGTTCAAGGCCAGGCTAGATGAAGCCTTGAGCAGCCTGGGCTGGTGGGAGCTGTCCCTGCCCACAGCAGGGGGGTTGGAACTAAATGATCTTTAAGGTCCCTTCCAGCCTAAACCATTCTATGAATCTATGAGTACAAGCTGGGCAGAGGGAGTGTACTTCTTGTGCACACAGGAGCCTGGCTCTGTGGCTGTCTGGAAGCAGTCCCAAGCTGTGGATGAGGCAGCTTTGCTAATCAAAACTCCACATGGCTGAAGGACACAGCACACTGACCTTTACTACAGCCCAGGGAATGCTGCAGCGGCTTGAAATGACTGCTCCCACTGCTCGAGCCAGAGAAGACTCTTTGCCAGCACTGGTGGAGATACTGTGCCCCTGAACAAAGCAGCCTTTTTTTCATATGTACTTTCCAGAGAGAAGGGAGGAACTATCTCTGGTTCAACAGGGCTTTCAGATATCCTTTCCAGATCACTACAGTGGCTTCATTCACTCCTGCAGGCTCCAAATTAAACGGTAATGAAAACAGGCACTCATCCCTCCTGAGGCTCGTTTGCTTTCTTACTTGGATGGCTGAGAAAGCTCTTTGTTTGATAAAGGGTGCTTGAATGTGTCCAGAGAAGGGCAACCAAGCTGGGGAGGAGTCTGGAGCACAGCCCTGTGAGGAGAGGCTGAGGGAGCTGGGGCTGCTTAGCCTGGAGAAGAGGAGGCTCAGGGGAGACCTCATTGCTCTCTACAACTCCCTGAAGGGAGGTTGTAGCCAGGTGGGGGTTGGTCTCTTCTCCCAGGCAACCAGCACCAGAACAAGAGGACACAGTCTCAAGCTGCACCAGGGGAGGTTTAGGCTGGATGTTAGGAAGAAGTTCTTCACAGAAAGAGAGATTGGCCACTGGAATGTGGTGGAGTCACCATCACTGGAAGTGTTCAAAACAAGACTGGATGAGGCAGTTTGAGCCATAATTTAGTTGATTAGATGGTCTTGGGTAATAGGTTGGACTTGATGATCTTGAAGGTCTTTTCCAACCTGGCTGATTCTGTGACTCTAACAACTGCCCTACACCCTTCCCACATCAACACCATTGCTGCTGGTTTGAGTCAGCCATGCTCATTTTCCAGCCACCTCCCAGGCAGTATCATTAGCTCTGATGGGCATCCTCTGTCTCCCCTGGAGAAGCTGACAGTTGGAGATTAGTAGAAATTACAGACTGGTGTGTGGTACCCAGTGTCCTACCTGCAGCTGCACTGCCTGCCTGCCAGCAGAGCTCAGTGAATTTGCGGACGACACCAAGCTGGGGGCAGGAGTTGATCTGCTGGAGGGCAGAGAGGCTTTGCAGAGGGACCTCGACAGGCTGGACAGATGGGCAGAGGCCAAGGGCAGGAGATTGAACACATCCAAGTGCCAGGGGCTGCACATTGGCCACAGCAACCCCAGGCAGTGCTACAGGCTGGGGGCAGAGTGGCTGGAGAGTGGCCAGGCAGAGAGGGCCTGGGGGTGCTGGTTGATGGTAGGCTGAACATGAGCCTGCAGTGTGCCCAGGCAGCCAGGAGGGCCTATGGCATCCTGGCCTGTATCAGGAACAGTTTGGCCAGCAGGAGCAGGGAGGTCATTCTGCCCCTGTACAGTGCACTGGTTAGGCCACACCTTGAGTCCTGTGCCCAGTTCTGGGCTCCTCAGTTTAGGGAAGATGTTGACTTGCTGGAAGGTGTCCAGAGAAGGGCAAGAAAGCTGGGGAGGGGTCTGGAGCACAGCCCTGTGAGGAGAGGCTGAGGGAGCTGGGGTTGCTTAGCCTGGAGAAGAGGAGAACTCAGGGGTGACCTTCTTGCTCTCTCCACCTCCTGAAGGGAGGTTGTAGCCAGGTGGGGGTTGGTCTCTTCTCCCAGGCACCCAGCACCAGAACAAGAGGACACAGTCTCAAGCTGTGCCAGGGGAGGTTTAGGCTGGATGTTAGGAACAAATTCTTCCTAGAGAGAGAGATTGGCCATTGGAATGGGCTGCCCAGGGAGGTGGTGGAGTCACCTTCATTGGAGGTGTTCAGGAGGAGACTTGATGGGGTGCTTGGTGCCATGGTTTAGTTGATTAGGTGGGGTTGGATGATAGGTTGGACACAATGATCTTGAAGGTCTCTTCCAACCTGGTTTATTCTATTCTATTCCAGAATGTGCCATCTTCCAGTTGCTTGACCTGAGCTAGTTCAGGAGGATGGATAGGAGCAGTGTCAGAGAAGTAAACAGGTTTTTGTCCTTGCAGATTTCTCTTGCTTGGCTTTACAGCTCTCCTCTGGAGGAAAGTGAGCTTGTTGCCAGTTTCCAGGTGATGGCAGATTCAAGCAGTGGTTTCCAGATTAACATGAGGCATTGCTTTTTTACTGTGGGTAAGGCTTCCTTTCACTATTAGCATGCCAGAAACACACAGTCCGTGGAATTTCATGTATCTTACCCACTGACACATCCAAAAACAAACCAGCAAGGCCTGAATCTAGGAATATCACTGGGTTTGGGGTCTGCTGACACCTTTAAAGCCTTACAGACACATAGCCCCTGCTCTCCTTTATCCCAACTCTCCTTTTATAGCTGTTCCTGTGTGATCTTAGCAATCACCCCAAGTCACGATACTGGTACTGAGTGTACTCAGGATTTACTCTTTGCACAGTTCCTTTATTTCCAAAGATAAAGTTCTTGTTTTTCTGAGCACAGCAGCAAGCAGGCAGGCAAACAGTAAGAGCCCCACCTGTGCTCACAATGAAGCCCTCTCCAGGAAGCCCTCTGCCCCAGTATTCTTTGCTTTCAGTGTCAAGTACCTGAACTCATTCTGCTGTGTCCTTTGTATTTCTATCCTTCATTTGTGATGGTTATTCTTCCTCTCTTACATGCACAGCTGTGAGTGGAACATCTTCCTTACCAGGAGAGCCTGAGGGAGCTGGGGCTCTTCACCTTGGAGAGGAGGAGCCTGAGAGGTGACCTCATTCATGTTGGTTAAGATGTGCAGGGTGAGTGCCCAGAGGCTGGAGCCAGGCCCTGCTGGGTGATGCCCAGTGACAGCACAAGGGGCACTGGTGGAAGCTTAGGCAGAGGAAGTTCCATGGAAACAGAAGGAAACATTTTTCCCTGTGAGGGTGACAGACCTCTGGAACAGGCTGCCCAAGGGTTTGTGGGGTCTCCCTCTCAGGGGACATTCAAAACCCACCTGGATGTGTTCCTGTGTGACCTGCTCTAGGTGTTCCTGCTCTGGCAGGGGGGGTGGACTGGATGAGCTTTCAAGGTCCCCTCCAGCCCCTACCATTCTGTGACTCTCTGATTCCATAACCTCATGGCTGCCTCTTTCTGCCTGTATCACTTGCCAGCCTGTATGGGACAGGCTGTTACTTAATTGTGTGATTCTGCTGCAGTACTTTGGGAGATGGATTGCAATGGTGTTTTGGTTCTCACTTATCAGAGTCATTTAACTGCTTTCTCACACCAAGCCAAGGTATATTTTTTTTCCTCAACTCATAACTTTTTCTTACTATTTTCAGCAAAAGCTGATGTGATCACAGGCTGATTACATTCTTAGCTGCAGGAAAATGGAAGTGAATCACAATTGCACACGTGGCATCTTGTAAACGGCCAAAATGATGTTGGGCTCTCTACACAGGCTGGTGGAGAGAACAAAAACCACTCGGAGGGTGTGGCTCTACGTTTCCTCCTGCTTCCTCTCTCCTCCCTCCCCCCGCCCCGATGCAATCCCCCACCCCTTGTGCCAGGGGCTGCTGCTGGCCCTGCTGAGTGCCCTTTGCAGGCCTGCCCTGACCTGCTCTGTCAAAGGATCCAATTTCATAGTTTCAGTTAGGGTTGGAAGGGACCGCAAGGATCATCTAGTTCCAACCCCCCTGCCATGGGCAGGGACACTCTACCCTAGATCAGGCTGGCCAGAGCCTCATCCAGCCTGGCCTTAAACACCTCCAGGGACAGGGCCTCAACCACCTCCCTGGACAACCCATTCCAGGGCCTCACCACCCTCACGGTGAAGAACTTCCTCCTCACTTCTAGCCTGAATCTCCCCACCTCCAGCTTCATTCCATTCCCCCTAGTCCTATCACTCCCTGATAGCCTGAAAAGTCCCTCCCCAGCCTTCTTGTAGGCCCCCTTCAGATACTGGAAGGCCACAATGAGGTTACCTGGGAGCCTTCTCTTCTCCAGACTGAACAGCCCCAACTCCTTCAGTCTGTCACTAACAGTGCGTTTCAGGCAGCTCAGAGCACTGCCACTTTAAAGTACAGCTGGATGCACTTTTGCATGGGGTGGTGACTCGAAGGGCCTGGGAGGAGACATGAAGGAGGAAGCATGAAAGAGCTTCTTGTAAACGAGGGTATAGCTCAACAGGTAAACCAGGCAGCAGACAGAGCAGGACCCACCCTCTGGACCTCCAGAGTTATCTGTTCTTGTACCTTTCACCTGAGTGGCACTGGCATGACTGAACCAGACTGCACAGGAGCATAGTGACACATCACAACCCAGCCGTCTGCTGGGTGGAACAAAGCACTGGGTGTAGGCACTTCCCCCATGGAAACAAATGGTAGGGGAGACTAAATGGCTGTGAGCACGGATGAAGACTGTGCCTCTGACGACAGTATTTGTGCATGCATTTGTTTTCTGAGCACTGGAAGTCAATATTTTATTCATTGTCTCGTGTCTGAGTGCATAATTATATCATCACCACACAGAGAAGAAGCAGGAATATTGTGTGTTCCTGCAGCCTGCTAAAGAGACACAACTGCTGCCTCGAAGTCAACAAGTCCTTGATAACCAAAGCTGTAATTTAAAACGTAAATGCCTTTCCCTGCTCATCTATTCTAAGCTGGATGGAGCCCAGCATGTTTCAGTTTTAAAATAACCCCTTCCCATGACCTTTGCAACTCACTACCTTACACAACAGTGCAAAAAGAGCCTCACACACATGACTCAGGCTGCCTTAGGGTTGCTGAAATTTAAGAAGGCAGCCTACATAACATCATCAGAAGCAAAAGGAAATAAAGGGCTGGTTATATAACAGCCAGTCAAACTGAACAAACCTCTGCAGTTATACAAAGCTGCAGGCTGCCTCTGAAGTTCAGAGAAGTTGCAAAGAAACAGCCTGGTGTGGCTGGTGCTCAGTCCCAGTGTTTAGCATTGACGCTGGCAGGAGCAATGATCCTTCACCTCAAAATGCTACCCTGAAACACTTAGCTTGCAACCTGGACGTGCTCCAGGACATCTGAAACACATTGAGTACAATGATCATGAGGAAAGAGTAAGGTGCTTGGACTGCTAACTTGCAATCCCAAAGTCATCCACAGGAAACATATGCAGTGAGCTCCAAACAACTAGCAGGGCAGCAGGCACCTTATGCCGACTGAATGTCTCCCCGATACTCCCCGGTGCTCTGGAGGTTCCTCAGAGGCACAGCCTACCTGTGGGGAAGGAAACCTCTGGTCTTGCACCACCTCCCTGACTGGGAGATGGTGCACTGGGACATCACTGATTTTTGCAATGGAATTTGGACTTGCAAGCTAGATCCAGCCCTGGGCTGGAATCCAGAGCCAAATAAAGCACCCAGATGTCAATCCAGGGCAAAACTAGAGTGGAGATCCCTAAATGACCTTCTAAAGGCTCCCCAGGACAAGAAAGGCAGCCCTGAAGCAGGCCTGCTGGAAACTGTCACAGTCAAGCCTTTTCTTTTGATTAAAAGCCTGGCAGAGGAGCACAGCTTTGTTCTGCTGGGATGGACAGGACCTGTCTGAGGGCCGTGTCTAACTCCAGCTCCTGAAGCCCATAAACAAAGCTCCAGCTTCTCTTGTAACACACCGTGCTGCTCCTTCTGCTGGCCCCTCTCCTACCACCCAACAGCCTAGTGGCTAGAGCTGATCCCCTGCTGGTGTTGCTTTCACCTTCAGCCCAGGTTACCTGTTTCCCCAGGGGAGTTCTGTTTCAGTCCAACTGCAGGACAGCTGAGGGAGATCCTCTGCCCTGCAG
>CM037638.1:3984965-4025912 GCA_015227895.2 Colaptes auratus
GCAGCAGCCAGGGGAAGAGAAGGAAAAATCTAAATTTCCAGTCGGTGTGCAACGCCCCAATTCTGGCACCCCAGCAAATTCACATCAGCCTCAGCAGCAACACGGCAGCCAAGGTTTAGGATTCCGGGTTTCATTCGTGAGATTCATTTGGGGCTGCTAAAGACCAAACCTCTTCTCGCTCGGTATTTTCAAATTCAAATCCTGTGGTTTGCTCAAAGAACCACAGAATGGTTTGGGTTGGAAGGGACTTTGAAGATCATCTGGTTCGAAGCCCTGCCCTGGGCAGGGACCCCAAAGAGCCAGGGGGTATCAATAGCCTACTGTGAGACATGGAATCACAGAATCACCAAGGTTGGAAGAGAGCTCAAAGATCAAGTCCAACCTGTCACCACAGACCTCATGACCACTAAACCATGGCACCAAGTGCCACATCTAGTCCCCTCTTGAACACCTCCAGGGATGGTGACTCCACCACCTCCCTGGGCAGCACATTCCAATGGCCAACGACTCTCTCTGGGAAGAACTTTCTCTCACCTCCACCTAAACTTCCCCTGGCACAGCCTGAGACTGTGTCCTCTTGTTCTGGTGCTGCTTGCTTGAGAGAAGAGACCAACTCCCTCCTGGCTACAACCACCCTTCAGGGAGTTGGAGAGAGCAAGAAGGTCTCCCCTGAGCCTCCTCTTCCCCAGGCTAAGCAACCCCAGCTCCCTCAGCCTCTCCTCACAGGGCTGTGCTCCAGACACGTTCAAGTGTCTCACTGTCCTTCTTTAATTGAGGGCCCAGAACTGGACACAGGACTCAAGGTGTGGCCTAACCAGTGCTGAGCACAGGGCACAATGACTTCCCTGCTCCTGCTGGCCACACTATTCTTGATGCAGGCCAGGATGCCATTGGCCTTCTTGGCCCCCTGGGCACACTGCTGGCTCATGTTTAGGAGGCTGTCAATCAGCATCCCCAGGTCCCTTTCTGTTTGGCAGCTCTCCAGCCACTCCAACCCCATGGCTTCCAATACCAGCTCTAAAAGTAGCTCCTCTTCTGGCCTTGAATCAACAAGAGGTTAATCAAATAAATAAACTAACCTTCCAATTTCACAGCATGTCATAGGCAGCTGAACTAATGGTCACAAGGTGCTCTGAAGGCCCAAAGTCCTAAATGCTAATTATTTGGTGGTGCTGGTGTTTGGTTTGGGTTTATCTGGGTGTGTGTGTGTGGGGGTGTTGTTTGTTTGCTTGTTGGTTTCTCCATAGACAATCTATTTAGAAGTCAAACACGAATCCACCTTATGAGCCCTGTACTTCCAACCACAAATGGGTGATCAGTGGTGACATCATCCCCATCCATTTCTGTGTACCTGCCAATCTAATTCTAACCACCTGTTACTGTTACAGAGGAATATAAATTATTCATCTCCCATCCCATTTAACAGAGTCTTTCCCATAGAATGGTTTCTGCCAGGGGCTTCTGTTTGTAATTTTATCTTATTCTAAAAGAAGCCTCAAAGAGAAGATGACATAATGTTCCATACACACAAATAAATGCCACAAAAGACATACAGGCTGGGCAGTGACTGGTGGAGAGCAGCCCTGAGGAGAGAGACTTGGGGGTGCTGGGGAGGAGAAGCTCAACAGGAGCTCTCAGTGTGCACTTGCAGCCCGGAAAGCCAATCAGAGCCTGGGCTGCAGCAAGGGAAGTGTGGCCAGCAGGGCAAGGGAGGGGATTCTCCCCCTCTACTCAGCTCTGCTGAGACCCCACCTGGAGTACTGCCTCCAGTTTCTGGAGCCCCTATTACAAGAGGATCTGAGGTGCTGGAAGGTGTCCAAGAAGGGCCACGAGGATGAGCAGAGGCTGCAGCACCTCTCCATGAGGACAGACTGAAGGAGTTGGGGCTGTTCATCTGGAGAAGAGAAGGCTCCCAGGTGACCTCATTGTGGCCTTCCAGGATCTGAAGGGGCTACAAGAAGGCTGGGGAGGGACTTCTCAGGACATCAGGTAGTGATAGGACTAGGGGAATGGGAATGAAGCTGGAGGTGGGGAGATTCAGGCTGGAGGAGGAGGAAGTTCTTCCCCATGAGAGTGGTGAGCCCCTGGAATGGGTTGTCCAGGGAGGTGGTTGAGGCCCCGTCCCTGGAGTGTTTAAGCCCAGGCTGGATGAGGCTCTGGCCAGCCTGCTCTAGTGTGAGGTGTCCCTGCCCATGGCAGGGGGGTTGGAACTAGATGATCCTTGTGGTCCCTTCCAACCCTGACTGATACTATGAAAAGTCACCCAGAACACCAATAAATGAGCATTTTAATACTTGGTGGTTTCAAGCACTGCTGTGGAAGACTTGCATTTTCAAGGCTGCCATCATATTGTCTCTCTAGCAAGTTTTCAGGTGGAGGATCACAGGGCAGTACTTTCCACTCTCTCCCATCCCAAGTAGACCTCTTGAGTCTTCTCAGCCCTAAGTGCAGATTTTCCTGTTTGTTCTTTTTTTCTTCCCGTCTACTGGTCTCAGCATACAGCTGTAAACACAATAGAGATTATAAAGGTGCAAATCTAGTAAAAAGATGTGTTTCCTTACAGCTGATAAATGAATGCTAACTGCAAGAGCTCACAGGGTAGTCAAGCATCTGCTGCCAGCACCACACAGTAAAGCAGGCATCCTGGGCACCCTGAAAAGGGAAAGGCATGAGAGCACATGCATCTATAAACAGAGAAAGGGATAGAATAGAATAGAATAGAATAGAATAGAATAGACCAGGTTGGAAGAGACCTTCAAGATCACTGCGTCCAACCTATCAAACATCCAACCACCTAAACAACTAAACCATGGCACCAAGCACCCCATCAAGTCTCCTCCTGAATGATCAAGGAAATCCAAACACTGCTGAATTTCTGTCCTCTCAAAATCTTACATGAGCAACAAGGCTGGATCAAAGTTACCTCAAAGGGAACGTTGCCCTAGAGCTGTGAAACAGGAACAGGATTGCATCTAAGAGAGGGGTGAGAACTGATAGCAGGGGAGGCTGGGCTCCTGCCACAGGAGTAGGGACAGGAGGCGTTGCTTTCCTGGGGAAGGGCAGGTCCTTCCTGGTCGGCTCTGCCCTCAAACCCTTCCTTGCTGCAGCAGCACCAAGCGTGGCTTTCTCAGAAGCAGAGGGCAGAAAGGTCCCTGTCTGCTTGCACTCCGTGGCACACTGCTCTGCCCGGAGTGGTTCTGGGGAAGAGGGAACACCAGGAAGCAAACAAAAAAATACACACAGAGACAAAAAGAACCTCCCCCCAACTCAGAGGTCTCCTGAAGAGTAATGTGTTTTGTGACTGCTACAGACCCTTCACCAACGTTTAAAGGGAACCCTCCTCACTATGTACCACCCTTCACAATTAACTCAGAGTCAGTGACAGGCCCTACCGGAGGCATTTCCTTGTCAGTCTCCTTAACAGGCAGAATTCAAATGACTCTGGCTCCCGATCAAAGGCGCACGGGCGCAGCTTGCCGGACCGGCGGCTATGTAGCAAGGCCACGCTTGCAGGACGAGTCACCGCGGCTCCCCCTTCAGCTCCTCGCCGCCGTGCCAGCTGTCAGCAAGAGGTCGTGGACAGCGCTCGTCCGGTGTTCACCTGCGAATCGCTGGTAACCACCTGGGACATCCGCGTAGCGTCCCGGGATGAGCTGCCAGACGCCGGCGTCACAGCCCTCACCTCTGCCTCAGTCCCTGGGCTGACGAGGAGGAGGAGACGAAGGCAGGGTAGGCAGCCCGGCGATGAGTGTCACACAGCTCAGCCCGCTCTCGCCGCGCCTCAGCCACCTACCCTCCCTCAGGAGGGGCCCGTATGCCCCCCAAGCTTCCCTCCCCGAAGCGGGGTTGAGGGGCAGCTTCAGTCCGCTCCTGTAGCAACGCGGTGGACAGAGGAACGCGGGGCGGCCGCGGCGCTCCCCTCACGCACACGCCCCCACCGCGTTCGCGCCTTCCCGCCCTTGCGCAATGCGCGCGCACGCAACGCCCCCCTTCTCCCTCAGCCGTCGCTGAGCCTCCGCGTCACGTGCTCTCCTTGCCCTCCTCAGCAGCCAATGGGCGGTGCGCCCCGGCCCGCGGGGTCTTTATAAGGCGCGGCGGCCGCAGGCGGAGAGGCGGTTGCGGAGGTGGTTGGGGCGCCGGGAGCGTGCGTCTTGGGCCGTTCGGTCCCTGGAGCCGCTTCCCTGTTTCGCCCGGGGCACGGGCTGAGCCGTTCGGGAAGGGGCCAGGTCTGTGCCCGCGCGGCCTGGGGTGGAGGGAAGGAAGAAAGAAAGAGGGGGTCGTGCTGGAGGTGGGCGGGTGGCTGGGAGGGGCGGCCATGTCGGGGCCGGTCGGCGCCTGAGGGGGTAGCGGTCTCCGCCGTAGCGACGCCCAGCCCCCGCGGGTGGGCCCTACCCGCGGCGAGTGGGAGCAGGCGCTCGCCTCTGCTATGAAGGAAGAAGGGGGAGCAGGCCTGGGGCTCGGTGCCCAGTGGAGCGGCGGGTGTGGGCGCTGGCCGCCGAGCTCCGCGGGCTGGTCCAGGCGCGCCGCTGCGGGGCTGGCTCGCCACCATCGCCGGGCGGGTGGCAGCGGCTCCTGTCGCTCGCAGGCAGCGTGTGTGCGTGTCTCCTTCTCTGTCGTCCTTCTCCGCGTCGGAGTCCTCCGTCTTCTCTAACAAACTCTCTGCCTTGCTTCTTCCCCGCCCCCTCGCCCCGGGCTTCTGCTTTGTGGATGTTGGCGGCCTCTTGTTGTGACAGGAGAATGTGTGTGTGCCCTGGGCCCAGGCGGATCGGTATGTATCTCGCACTGGTACGCGCCGGGCTCGGGGGTCGGACGGTTCCCGGGGGAAGGGGTTGTTAGGCAGGGACGTGTTCGAGGGCTGAGGCCTGGCCAGAGGGAAGAATTAACGGTTCTGCTTGTGCTGCATATACCTTATTCCTTCTCCTCTTCCTCCCCCCGTCCTCTCCAGCAGGTTAATTCTAATGTTCAGGTCTGTTGAGTGTTTGAAAGACACCTGGATAAGTGGTTTGAGCTGCAGTCACTTGGCAGGTGTTTTTGGAGGACCTTGCCTGTGCAGCATCAATTTGCCTTAGTAGGCTGTTATTAAAGGGAAATATTTTTTCTGTTTTATTGGTGTACTACTGTAAAATCCGTAAATTGCCTATAAACTGCTTATTATTGGCAGTAATACATTTGTAGACTGAAAAGTAGCATTTTTACCCAGTTCTGGGCTTGGAGAAGTGTTTAATATTGGCTTGAATCTATCTTGTGGCAAATCTTGATTGGATTTTAAAATTTCTATTAATCTCTTTCTTGTTCACTGCCATCTCTTGATCAAACATAATGAACTGGGGATCTTGAAGTAATTAAGGACTGCTTGGAGTGTCTGGCTATATTTGGGGCATCTGTGCTAGTGGGGATGAATAGGGAGACTTAAGATAATTTCACTTCAAGTTGGCAAACTTGGAATTCCTCATTTACTTACATCACCCAGGATTGATTAAATCTGGCGTGTGAAGCAAACTGGTGTCTTAAGCTGACATGGATCTACTGTAAAGGATACAGGCCATGGAAAATTTGAGGCTGAGTGCTACTTCCTCTTGGCTTTCATGTAAAACCTGATAAACTAATGATTAAAAAGAAAAAAACAAATCAGCAGAATCCTCAGTGGTGGCACTGCAGAGCCACTGTAACAGCAGTACACTTGTTATTTTTGCTTCATCATGGGTCAACAGCAAAACTGTCAGAACACTTGTGGCACCACATGTGGATCAGCACCAAGAACAAATGCTTAGCAGTCAGGAGAACTTGAGTCAGGTGGAGTCTGAAGGGAAACAATCACCAAATCCAAGGTGCTGTAGGCTAGGTATATCTCTTATGGCACTACAATTCTGTGAGCAGAACTGTTGCTTGGAAGTATGTGAAGGAATTAACCTAAATAGCTGTTTTAACATTAAAATACAGCAAGTAGAATTGAAAACAAATCTGTGTTTTGAATTGTTGTCTACTTCTCCAGCCCAGACTTTACATGTATATGGCATAACAGAAGTAGACTTTGTGGGAAGCTAACATAAATTTGGTGTGCATCTGGAAGTTCAAACAAATGTGCTGCTGCTGCGTGTCTGGACAGCTGGCTGTGGTCCACAGGACTACAGCTAGAGCTGTTCCTTGCAGTTGAACAATAGAAATCTTCCCTGTTCAGTCATCATAGCAGTTGGTGGGAGAAGTGAACAAGAATTCTTGCCAATGTAAGTCAATGTTGACAGTCACTTGCTCCTACTAGGAAGCCAGTAGAGGGGTAGAGACAGGAATTCTGCTTTGCTTTTGGCATATGTTATCTTGTAACAGAGACAGGCTCCACTCCTGGGTACTTAAGGAGAACAAGCAGGCCTGGAGGGAAGACACTTGCTTCCTCCTCTTGAAACACTGAGAATGGGGTGAAGCTTCAGGTATTTCCAGACACTTCTCAGCTGGTCCAGGTGATCAGAATCCTCTGTCAGGAGCTATAGAAAGCTTACAGGATGGGGTGATTGCATAATGCAAATTCTTCCTACCCTGCATGATCTAGATTGAGTATTGGGGTGTACTGCATATTTTGTAGGGGTAGTGTCTCATCTGAAAGACTGATACACCTGTTTGGCTGAAATTATAATAAATGTAGTGACTGGAGCACCTTGCACAGCAGGATCCAGTTGGTGAGTAGAACAGTTCAATCTGAGGTACAGCAGTCCTGCTAGACTAGGGGCTTTAGACTGCAGCAAACCTTGTACCAGGTAATTTGCAGTGATCTTTGAGAAGCTTCTATGATGAAACTTGACTATAAAAATTGACAAGAACACTGAATTGACCTTAACAGGGTGTACTTCACAGAAGATACAGTTCAACTTCTTTTCCACTATGGAATTGTTTTCTCAAGCGTGACATTGTAAAAGACTTCCTGATAATGAGGCACTCACATAGTTCTGTGACTGGGTACGTAAACGGGGACAAGGAAGAGAATGTTAGATTAGCCTTTCTCCAGAGGAATGCAAGAATTGAAGGAGAGCTTTCTAGATGTGGCAAAAAGCAGTAGTATGCTTTTCTCTTACTGGTTCATCTTAACACTGAAGTAGCTTTAGACTGTGCAGAGCTTTACAAGTGAGACAAGCAAACATCTTGCTGTAGTCCTTGAACTGAGTAGCTTTTTTGAGCAATTTATAGTCCTGATATTTACTGGGGTTGCTAGATCAGTTGATCTAGGTAGTAGGAGAGATTAATCTTTCTACCTCTTGTATTTTTATCTGATAAGCTAAAAATTGCTGCCTAGGCTGCTGTGCCTGTTGTGTATGTGTACACCATGGTGTTATGGAAGCTTCAAGTTTTACGTGTGAAAGGGAGAAGAAACAAAACCTGCTACTGCCTTAAGAGTATCTGCTGTCTGTGACCTACTGCTTGTCTTTATCATCTAAACCATCTTAAATGTAGCTGTATGTCATCTCAAAGCTTTTTCTCAAATCTTACTGAGATGTTCTATCTCTTTCACCCTTGTAAAGGCAGCTTTCTCCCTTCTGCACCACATCTGGCTCTGTCAGCTGGGAAATGAGGACAAAACTCTTGTGGAAGATGGCAGTACTGTAGAGTGCTCCATGCTAACTGTCTTATTCTGTGTTTGAAGCTGCTTTGTCTGGATGGTGTTTTCACTTTCTGCCTGCTGTTTGACTGGATAAAAACTACTTCAGCATAGATAAACCTGAGAATGGTGTAGCTTTTTTGTTACAGCCCAGTGTAGTGTCTGTAAACAATTACCTCTTAATGCCATTTTCTCAAGACCTGTGAAGTTCTGAGCTCTGCATAATCAACTTTTTTAGGGGGCTGTAAATGTCTGAACACAGAGTTCTGGGGTAAATCTGTTTGCTGTCCCCCTAAGTGTAGTTTGTTCTCTTGTCTTTCAGCAATTCCAGTCCGAAGCTCCAGGCTGCCATTGTTGTCCGATGCCATGCCAGCACCAGCTCATCTGTACCCACTGATTCGTAACTGTGAGATTAGCAGACTATGCAGCACTGTGTGCTACTGCCACCACAGACACCTCTGCTGTTGGTCATCTCACTTTGCTCACAGTCACTTCAGATGCGCCCCTCAGAAGAAATTTGCAGCGCTCTGTAGGCCCAAGGAGGACTTCAATTACTTTTTTCACACGAGGGATTATGCTTCTACACCACAGAGGTTTTATCTCACTCCTCCCCAGGTCAACAGCATTTTGAAGGCAAATGAATACAGCTTCAAAGTCCCAGAATTTGATGGTAAAAATGTGAGCTCTGTCCTTGGCTTTGATAGTAACCAGTTACCTGCAAATGCTCCCATAGAAGACCGGAGGAGTGCTGCCACTTGCTTACAGACCAGAGGGATGCTTCTGGGTGTGTTTGATGGCCATGCAGGTTGTGCTTGTGCTCAAGCTGTCAGCGAAAGACTCTTCTACTACATTGCTGTCTCTTTGTTACCTCATGAGACTTTACTTGAAATCGAAAACGCTGTGGAAAGTGGCAGAGCTCTGTTGCCCATTCTACAATGGCACAAGCATCCTAATGATTATTTCAGCAAGGAAGCTTCCAAGCTTTATTTCAATAGCCTAAGAACTTACTGGCAGGAGCTCATCGATCTCAACAGTGGGGAGACTACTGATGTGAAAGAAGCTTTAATTAATGCTTTTAAGAGGCTTGATAATGATATTTCTTTGGAGGCTCAAGTAGGAGATCCAAATTCTTTTCTCAACTACCTGGTACTGCGAGTAGCATTTTCTGGGGCAACTGCCTGCGTGGCCCACGTGGATGGTGTTGACTTGCACATTGCAAACACCGGTGACAGTAGGGCAATGCTTGGGGTTCAGGAAGAAGACGGATCTTGGTCTGCACTTAACCTGTCCTACGACCACAATGCACAAAATGAACGGGAAGTGGAGCGCGTGAAAACGGAGCATCCGAAGGCTGAAGAGAAGAGCCTCGTGAAACAAGATCGCCTCTTGGGTCTCCTGATGCCTTTCAGAGCTTTTGGTGATGTGAAGTTTAAATGGAGTATTGAGCTGCAGAAAAGGGTGGTAGAGTCAGGCCCAGATCAGCTGAATGACAATGAATACACAAAGTTTATTCCTCCAAACTATCACACTCCTCCTTACCTCACAGCTGAGCCGGAGGTCATCTATCACAGACTGCGGCCGCAGGACAAATTCCTGGTTTTGGCCACCGATGGGCTGTGGGAGACGATGCACAGGCAAGACGTGGCTAGAATCGTAGGGGAGTACCTCACCGGCGTTCACCATCAGGAGCCAATAGCGATTGGGGGCTATAAGGTAACGTTGGGACAGATGCACGGTCTCTTAGCAGAAAGGAGGGCGAGGTTCTCCTCAGTGTTCGAAGATCAGAACGCAGCAACTCACCTGATACGGCACGCGGTGGGCAACAACGAGTTCGGCACCGTGGATCACGAGCGGCTGTCCAAGATGCTCAGCCTCCCCGAGGAGCTGGCTCGCATGTATAGAGATGACATGACTATTATTGTGGTGCAGTTCAACTCGCATATGATAGGTGCATGTCAAAATGAGGAACTGTGAATTGGAGGGAGCTAGTTACCAGAGTTGTAACAATGGCCAGTATGAGCAGCAAGTCAAAAAACAACCACCCAACAAGAAACATCTCCCCCAAAACCCTCAGCAAACAAATTGGCTTCTTGCTAGATTCAGCATATCTATTGTTCCTGCTTTCCCCCCCGAGCTCTAAACACATGGGAAGTGCTGTTGACCTAATACAAAGTTGAGGAGGATGTCACAGCTTGGGGGGGGAAAAAAGAGGGTTTCTGTAGTAACTTTGCACTATTGATTTTTGAATGCTGCTAGGGCAATGCCTTGAATTTGGCAAATTTGGATGAGGGAGGGAAGGAGGATAAAGAATTTAACTATTGAAGATCTGGCTGTTGAAGGTCAACAGCCTGGTTATAAATATCTGTAAATACCTACTCAGTAACTTTAAAAGGCTGAGTAAAAAGGAGCACTGTTGAATCTTTACAGGGCTAACTCTTGCAAAAATAGGTCTGGTTATTTGTGAATGTATTGTCTATTGTTTCTTCTAAGCAGAAGGTCACTTCAAGTCTTCAGTGTAACAAAGTTGTCTGACTTTCATATCAACAATGTCACTCACTTCAGGATATCTGTCTTCAGTGTTGACTTTCAATGCAGGTCTAAGCCATAATCAATACCTAAGGTTCTGCTACAGCTTAGTTGTATCTTATGCATGGTAACTTAACTTCTTGGGCATCAATAACTTACTGCCTGTGGGTCTCTGCACAATTTGTAGGGCAATAATACATTACAGCATGCATTAAGGCACCAGGTAACTTGGTGGAGAACTTCAGTTTGCTGTATGAGGAAACTTTCACACTTTTCCTAAGTCAGTGGAGTCAGTCAAGACTTGGCTTTCCTGAAAGCCATGTCCTTCATGGGCTTCCCCCCTGTTTGCTGTTAACTTACCTGTGAAATAAATTCTCATCTGGGAAGAAGTCATTGCTACCCTCTTGGTGGCTTTGTAATTTGCACTCATTCACTTTGGCTATTTCAGATGTCACATTCTGGGTGTCTTGCACTCGAACTCCTAAGTTGAGTTTCAAAACTAGACATTAAATATGGCTTGTAAATAGTCTTTTAGTTGGGAAACTAATTGGCATGCACGTGTATGTTTAATGGCTTTTTTCTGGCAACCTCTTCATTAGCAGTTCTATTTCTGGACAGCTGGTATATGCATGTTCTGTCAAGTCCAGAATACCACCACAGAGCAAGCTCTGGTTGTAATGGCTGAATTTGAACTGAAAAGATTGGCTGTAACTTGTGTGCCTGAAGTTGCTGGGCTTGTAACCTTAAAAACCAGGGCTTGGCAACTAACTGATCTGTCGTCATTGCAGCTATTTTAGGTATGTTGCATTGTATACAGATTTATTTTAACCTGCCCTTGGGTTAAAAACTCAGATGCTGGCTGAAATAGCCAGCCTTTGAGTGCTGAGCATGTGTAACTTGATTCCTGTCTTCTGGAGAACAAGGATAGGTCAGCTTTTTTCACTTCACCAAGGGGTTTCATTTAAAATACCACCCTAGCCTTCACCATAGCTAATTAAGCTACATTTATAAAGTGTTAATTAGTTTTGGTTAAATGGATACTGTGACATTTTGCTCATGAATTCAAACATTGCCAATTAATGCTACTGTTAGGGTACACTTAACTTGAACAATGAACCTGTGCTGTAGTAAACATTGGCTCCTCAAACTCACAGATGCTATATGTACCTTGTGGCCTGCAGCTCTGTGTCTGTCTCTTTATCCAGCCTTAAAATACCAGGATCAGTGTTGCTGTAAGGTTAGTGATACCTGAGTTCACATTCAAGATGTGTGCAGCCCTTCTTTATTCGAAGGGAAAAGGGGAACTCTGCAATGCTTAGACAAGTGCTGGCTGTTGACACTGCTTCTGTGTGTTTTGGTGACTGTCATTGTCTTCTAGGTCAGTAGACTTTAATGTTCTGTCATTTCAGTGCAGTATGTACCTAAGCTGTTGCAGTATTTAACTTTCTTACTACTTTTTTTAACTGGTAAAGCTGTTACATGTATTGATGTATTTAACCTGTGATTGTTGGTATGGGTTTGGTACAAGTCATAGCTACAAGAAATGAACATTGGTCCCATGGATACAACTTCTGTTGAGGAGAAGCTGCTTTTTGGAGTCAAGGTGCATATGTGTGGAGTCAGACAAAATAGTATGTATTGCTTGGAGACTTGCTCAGTATGTATGCAGCGAGCAGGAGCAGCATAACTGCCTGCTCAACAGGTCATCTGAACAAATATCTTTTAACAGATTCCAATAAAACAATCAATTATGCAGAAATCCAGGTGTAGTGGATTGATGTTGACTGTGGTAGCTCTTCTGGAACCTTTCAGTTGTTTGTATTTCAAGAACGTGCTCTGTTGTGCAGTCCCTGCTCTGAGTAGAGCCGATGTCCAAACTGAAAGTGTCAATGGCAACAGGGCTGGACTTGCAGAGCGCACAGTTGCCGCTGTGAGGCTTGAACGGCAGCACCAGGCATGCTGCTGCTGCCGCCACCTGGCAGCAAATCTCATGTCTTGCCCTCGGTATCACTTGTGTCTCAGGTCACATCTCATGATTGCCTTCAGGAGCGGTGCTGCAGATGAAGGAGCACAGCTTGAGATCGTGAAGTTGTGGACTGTAGCCTCAGTTCAGGAAGGATGTTGACTTGCCGGAATGTGTCCAGGGAAGGGCAACAAAGTTGGTGAGGGGTTTGGAGCACAGCCCTGTGAGGAGGGGCTGAGGGAGCTGGGGTTGCTTAGCCTGGAGAAGAAGAGACTCAGGGGAGACCTTATTGCTCTCTACAACTACCTGAAGGGAGGTTGTAGCCAGGTGGGGATTGGGCTCTTCTCCCAGGCAAGCAGCACCAGAACAAGAGGACACAGTCTGAAGCTGCGCCAGGGGAGGTTCAGGATGGATTTTAGGAGGAAGCTCTATGCAGAGAGAGTGATTGCCCATTGGAATGTGCTGCCCAGGGAGGTGGTGGAGTCACCATCACTGGAGGGTGTTCAAGAGGAGACTTGATAGGGTGCTTGGTGCCATGGTTTAGTTGATCAAGGTGGTGTTGGGTGATAGGTTGGACTCGATCTTGAAGGCCTCTTCCAAACTGGTTTATTCTATTGTAACAGGTTAAACCCTGAGAAGGGGTTACCTGTCTGCACATCAGCATTGTAGATTGCCTTTTCAAAGTGGTGTGAGAATGCATTGGTGGTAAACTAAATGGAAACGGCTCTTCTGCCCCAGGCAGAGCACATGCTCAGCATTGCCTACTAGGCTTCTTGCCCTGCCCAGGGTACTGCTGCTGTGTGTGCAAGGAGGATGCTGTGCTTTTCCAAACAAGGATTTCCCAATTGCAAATATGGCTCAGCCCAGAAGGATGTCTAAATCTTGACAGTCAACACAAGCCTTGTGAATTCACTTTTAAATCTTAGTTCTTTAAAGCTGTTCTGGATGGATGTGTCAGCAGAACTGTTTGGTAGGAGGGAGAGAGCTTCTGGTCTGTGCTTCCAACTTCAGGCTGTGTTAACTCTCTTCTCATGTTCAAAATGCTGTGCTATTTACTTCTGGCAGTGTTTTACAGCTGTTGTGATAGTCTCTATTTGCCTTCTGTGTGCATAACTGAGTACAGAAATTGACTGCAATATTTCCCTTTGCACTTCCTCCCTCCTGACAGGGCAGAGTTCTGCATGTAGCAGCCTCTACAACTGGTGTGCAGTGAGGAGCGTGGTCTCATTGTGAAATGTTTGTAGTTAGACTCTCAAACTGGGGTCACTGTACTTGGAACAGTTCTGGAGTGAGAGGTTGCCTGGAAACTGTTTCTGTGAAGTGCTCTGCAGAAGGGCTTGGCTGCTCTGCTCTTCCTCAGTAGGGAGGCGTACTTGTTACGAGGTTACCTGGCACCCATGGGGAATTCAAGCTGCTGGTTCTAGCCATCCATGGTGCCTTAAGGTCCCTGATGTCTGCAGGCAGTCCTGCTTTCATGACTGCAGATACCTTACCAGCCTTACCTTAAGATGCCCAAACCTGAGCGTGCTGAGTGGTGGAGCTCCTGTTACGGGTGGGGGAGTCTCAGTGGCTGTTCAACCCTCTCCATGCTTACCACCTGAGTCTCCTTGTTCACATATAGGCAGCTCTAGTTAGGTGCTAACTGCAGGCAGACCTTAACCATCCTTGCCAATGTCTTCAAGTGGTCCTGCAGGCTTTGCATCTGCTCCTTCTGCATGATGACTATAGTTTGCTTTAGTTGCTTCTACCTAAGTTGCCTGCAAATAGCCCTATTCTAAGGGCCTGTTCTTACCCTTTGGTCCTGCAGTGTTGTCTTTTGTGTGTAGGATATGGCTGGTGTGAGCTATGACATGTTTGTTAGCTGTAAATGACCACAAAGTTTCCTTGCCCTAACCTCTAAGCCTGCAAGTATTCAGCATTCCTTCTGTGTAAATGAGTAGAAACCTGTAAAGCAAAGCTGACAACACAACTGATTGAAGGAATCTCCTCTTCTGGTCTTCCTACTGCAAAGCTCAGCTGTAAGACCAGCTCTGTGGAAAAGATGATCCAGGATTTTACACCATTCCACTTGATCTGAGAAAGAAGCAAGTTCCTAAATTATGGAGGAAATGCTGTCTTGTCAAAATGGTCCAACCCCTAAAGCATTAATTAAGGAGAGACACCACCCTAATTTGTATTTGATGGCACAGAAGGGAGAAGAGTCTTTTAGCTGGCAGCTTTGCAGGCTCAATGGAAGGCAGGCTTCTGCCAAGCTGAGCTGACACATCTGATCTGGAAATGGACGCTGAGATGCCATTCAGTGCTTGGCAAACATGGCTCAGAAGCTGTCTAGCTCAATGTCAAAGGTAGGTAAGCATAAGGAGGTAGTTGTTCCTGCTGGGCATTTGAGAGGCTTCTTTTGAGTGTGCTTTTTTACATGGGGGTCATGTTTGCTTAACTTGATGCCAAATCATTTCCAGGTGAAAAGATTATGTAAGTGGCAGTTTTTACAGCTGAGGAAGGCTACTGCCTACTCCTGCTGCATTGTCAAGACCAAATGCAAAACTACTGTGAAATTCCAACAGACCAAAGAGTGCAAGGAAGAGAGAAAATAATACAAGATTAGGCCTCAAAAATGACAAAACCTTTCCAGGCTGGTAACTGGCAGCAGTCAAGCTGATGCTGAGTCTTAAAGCCACTGCAGCAAACAAGATATTGTGAATTAGAATTGCCTGGGCTCGGGGCGGGGGGGGGGGGGGGAGGGGGAGTGTTGTGGCAGTTGGAATATGTCATTGGTACAAGGCACAAGTGCTGCTTTTGATGCCTGCTGCATTAGCTAACCTGTGTTGAAATAGCAGACAGCTACGTGCCCTGCTTACTGCTGCAGCAGCTCACAGGAGCCTTTGAAGCACGTCACAGCTCTCAAATTAAAAGCTCAGTTCTGAAGGCAGGCTATCAGCAAAATTCCCTTTGATATGAGATCAAGTGCTCCCAGGGTAGCAGGAAGGGTACTTGGAAGTTCTTGCTTAGTGCAATTGCTAATATCAGCCAACTGAAAAAAGCACCACAAGAACTGTCCAGCTAACAGACTGGAAAAGCACATCCTGATCTGAGTGACAGATGCCAGCCACAGCCTGGAGGCAATGCTTTCAGGAGATGGGGCCAGAGCAACAGAAAATGTAGTTTTCCAATAGTACAGACAAGTAGGAGTGCTGCCTCCAGCTCTGGGGGCTCCAACACAAGAGACACATGGACCTGCTGGAGTGGGTCGAGAGGAGGCCACCAAGATGATCAGAGAGCTGGAGAACCGCTTTCCTGAAAGCAGGTTAAAAGAATTGGGGCTCTTCAGGCTGGAGAAGAGAAGGCTCTGGAAAGACCTTCCTGGAATGTTGCACCCAGTTCTGGGCTCCCAGACTCAAGAGGGACAGGGATCTGCTGGAGAGAGTCCAAGGGAGGGCTACAAGGATGTTAAAAGGACTGAAGCACTGCCTGAGGAGGAGAGGCTGAGAGCCCTGGGGCTGTTTAGTCTGGAGAGAAGGCTGAGAGGGGATTTAATCAATGTTTATCTGAGGGCGGGGGTCAAGAAGGAAGAGACAGCCTCTGCTCACTTGTGCCCTGGGATAGGACAAGGGGCAATGGATGGAAACTACAGCACAGGAGGCTCCACCTCAACATGAGGAGGAACTTCTGCACTGTGAGGGTCACAGAGCCCTGGAGCAGGCTGCTCAGAGAGATTGTGGAGTCTCCTCTGGAGACTTTCAAAGTCTACCTGGATGTGGTCCTGTGTAACCTGCACTAGATTCTATGCTCCTGCTCTGACTAGGAGAATTGGACTCAAATGTCTCCAGAGGTCTCTTCCATCCTGTGATCCTGTGACCTACAGGAAAGTTGGGGGGGGGGATTGTTTAGAAGGGGCATTGGTTTGAATCTGGAGCAGGGCAGAGTTAGATTGGACATGAGGAGGAGGTTCTGCACCAGAGTGATGAAATAGTGGAACAGGCTGCCCAGGGATGTGGTTGAGGCCCTATCCCTGGAGGCATTCAAGCTCAGACTGGATGTGGCCCTGTGCAGCCTGCTCTAGCTGGAGGTGTCCCTGCTGAGTGAAGGGGGTGTGGGCAAGATGACCTTTGAGGCTCCCTTCCAACCCAATGCAATCTGTGAATCTGTAAAGCCTGCAAAAATGAATCCTAAGAAGAAACCAAATTCTGGATGAAGCAGGAAAATACGGGGGGGGGGGGGGGGGGAATTTCATGTCATTATGTATCTCTCAAGGTGAAGCTGGACACATGAGAGAGAACTTAGCCATGTGTCATTAAACACATGCAGAACACAGCACAGTAGACTAATGATGTAACAGATCTCTATGAACAGAATGATTTGGTATCAGTTAGAGTTGGTAGCATGGCTTACTCAGGAGAAAGTGGCAAACACAACCTCAGCAGGCTCCATGAGAGACCAGAAATTGCTGCATGCTGGAGCTGAAGACCCAGAAAGCTGCTGCTTAAAGGAAAATGCAAGCTGAACAAGGCACAGGTGCTGCTGGCTTGATTTGGGGGTTTGGTTTGGGGTTTTTGTTTTACTTTTTGTGTGTGCAAGCAGGAGAACAGAGGTGCAAGTCATCAAGAGAAATGTGTGGATGCAGGGAACTGTCAAAACCAAGCACTAGGCACATTCTAAACCAATACCTTGCTGATTTACAGAATTATAGAATTGACCAGGTTGGGAAAGAGCTTTGAGATCATCAAGTCCAACCTATCACCCAACACCATCTGATCAACTAAACCATGGCACCAAGGGCCTCATCCAGGCTCTTCTTAAACACCTCTGGGGTGGTGACTCCTCCACCTCCCTGGGCAGCACATTCCAATGGACAATCTCTCTTGCTGGGAAGAACTTTCTCCTCACCTCCAGCCTGAACTTCCCCTGGCACAGCTTGAGACTGTGTCCTCTTGTTCTGGTGCTGGCTGCCTGGGAGAAGAGACCAACCCCCACCTGGCTACAACCTCCCTTCAGGGAGTTGGAGAGAGCAAGAAGGTCTCCCCTGAGCCTCCTCGTCTCCCCTGAGCCTCCTCGTCTCCCCTGAGCCTCCTCGTCTCCCCTGAGCCTCCTCGTCTCCCCTGAGCCTCCTCGTCTCCCCTGAGCCTCCTCGTCTCCCCTGAGCCTCCTCGTCTCCCCTGAGCCTCCTCGTCTCCCCTGAGCCTCCTCGTCTCCCCTGAGCCTCCTCGTCTCCCCTGAGCCTCCTCGTCTCCAGGCTGAGCAACCCCAGCTCCCTCAGCCTCTCCTCATCTTTTACATGACTGTGACAGTACATACCTCAGTGCAGAGGAGAAAAAGAAGCTGTGAGGAAGGAAGGAAGGAAGAAGAAAGAAAGGGGGGCGGGGGAAAGGATTGAAGAAAGAAACTTACATCAGAGCTGAGAAGCACCCATGGGAAAGAGCAGGAGTGGCACAGAATTGCTTGAGCTGCTTTTGGCAAGGATAGTCCGTAATCAATCATTGTCACTTCTTCGTAGCACAGCCCAACGAGGGTGACTTTTCTCTATTCCCTTTTTGTTTATCTTCCTGTCACTTCATTTTCTTTTCCTGTCAAGCTCTTCTCCTTTGAATGATGGCTGTGTGCTTTCTCACAGAAGTTTGGGCCCTAAGGCTGTGCTTGCAGGGTGGTGAACAGTTAGGGTTGGCTTAGGGCGGAGTTCAAAGCAGCTGGATGCTGACACTTTGACGGTGGTTAAAATGCAAACCCTGAAGTTCTGCCCTCCTGCATTCCCCTGGTTGCTGCCCAAGTGAATACTTAATGGTTGTGGCATTCCCTTGTTCAACAAGTTTGTCTAGTTCTCTATACCCTAGGTGATGACAAAGTACAGAGAGTTCACTTTATCTGTCTTAAGTCTCCCTCAGCCAAGAGAGGAGCGTGCTGGAGCATGGCCAGAGAAGGGCCTCGAGGATGAGCAGAGGTTTGGAGCACCTCTCCTGTGAGGAGAGACTGAGGGAGTTGTGGTTGTTCACTCTGGAGAAGAGAAGGCCCTGAGGAGACCTCATTATAGCCTTCTAGTATCTGAAGGGGGCTCCAAGAAAGCTGGGGAGGGACTTTTGAGGGTGTCAGGGAGTGATAGGACTAGGGGGGGTGGAACAAAACTAGAAATGGGGAGATTGAGATTGGATGTGAGGAAGAAGTTGTTCCCCAGGAGGGTGGTGAGAGCCTGGCACAGGTTGCCCAGGGAGGTGGTGGCAGCCTCCTGCCTGGAGGTATTTGCAGCTAGGCTGGCTGTGGCTGTGAGCAACCTGCTGCAGTGTGAGGTGTCCCTGGCCATGGCAGGGGGGTTGGAACTGGCTGAGCCTTGAGGTCCCTTCCAACCCTAACAATTCTGATTCTGTGCTGCAATCATTCCCATGGGTTTCCATGTGCACTCCTTAAACACAGTGCCCTCAGGGCACTTGGAAAACCTGCCAGTGCTTCAGAGACAACTGGGGCAGTTGCTGCCATGAGAGAAATCGTCAGGTGACAGAGTTTGGCAAACTGAGAGCATCATGTGATGCCCACATACAGCTTCAGAGACAAAACCCCAACATTTTTATCATAAGATTTGCAGAACTGCAAAATGGTAAGGTTGGAAGGGACCTTAAAGATCATCCAGTTCCAACCCTCCTGCCATGGGCAGGGACACCTCCCACCAGCCCAGGTTGCTCAAGGCCTCATCCAGCCTGGCCTTGAACACCTCCAGGGAGGGGACCTCCACAGCCTCCCTGTGGTGGGTTGAGAAAGTTCCCTCCAGCCCCACATTCAGCCAGAGTGTTCAGCAACTGTCTCTTTCTTAAAGACACAGCCTCAACCGGTCACACTCCCTGGGCAACCTGTGCCAGTGTTCCACCCTCACTGGAAATAATTTATTCCTGATCTCCAGTCTCAGTCTGCTCTCCTCAAGCTTCAGTCCATTCCCTCTTCTCCTATCACTACAAGTCCTTGTCAAATGTGCCTTTCCAGCTTTCCTGTAGGCTCCCTTTGGTTACTGAGAGGCTGCTCTAAGGTCTCCTGAGAGCCTTCTCTTTTCCAGGCTGAACAGCCCCATCCCTCTCAGCCCGTCCCCATAGGGGAGGTTCTCCAGCCCTCTGAACATCTCAGTGGACTCCTCTGGACCTGCTCCAGCAGCTCCAGGTCCCTCTTGTGCTGGGGGCACCAGAACTGGAGGCAGTGCTGCAGGTGGGGGCTGAGCAGAACAGAGGGGCAGAATCCCCTCCCTGTGCTGCTGCTCTCCCTGCTCTGGCTGCAGCTCAGCACACAGCTGTCTGCTTGGCTGCCAGGGACCAGTGCTGGCTCCTGGGGACTTTGTCACCAACTGACACCCCCAAGTTCTTCCTCTGCAGACTGCTCTTGAGCCATTCCTTCCCCATCCTGGATTTGTGCTTGAGATTGCCCTGACCCCACTGTAAGTCCTTGCACTTGGCCTTGTGGAACTGCATGAGGCTGTCTGGGGCCCTCGTGAAGGGCGAGAGCAGTCAGAATGGAACAGGCACTTTGCACACTTGCCCTTGTTCCTCAGTGTGTCAGTTCTACTTTCCTGCAGATTTTTATAGCCATAAACCACCAATGAGGCTATTACCAGGGCACTGCCAAGCTGGGCTAAGCTTTGTGGCTTGTACTGAAAGGAGCATGGGAAATTTAAGATGCAAACTCCTGTTGCATGCTCCTGTAGTAACTTCATTTAACTCTGTAGAACTTTCTGCTGACCTTTGCTGCTACCTTTCAGCATCACCCAGTAGTCCCCAGGCAACCAGTTTCACTTAATCACACCTTCCTGTCTGGGCAAAGTGTGTTTGGCTCCTAACTAAATTGGGTTTAAGGACAGAAAAACCACCACCAAAGCAGGCTACAACAATACAGTGATTGGCCTGTTTAATTATTGTCCTTGGAAGCACTTGTGGTTGGCCTTTGATGCTCTCTCTGGATTCATTTTTAGTCACAAATAATATAACCAATATAATAATAATAACACCAACAGCAATAATAGCAATGAAATAATTAACACAGTGCTTGGCCTATTTAATTAGTTGGGTCCTTGCATTTGATCTTGTAGGCTGTTGTGGTTGTTCTTTGATGCTCTTTCCCTTTGGGTTCATATTTACTCACAAATAATATAATTAATAAAATATATAATGTAATATAAAAAGAATATTATAAATAATTCAGTGATTGGTCTGTTTAATTAGCCAAGTCCTTTTATTTGATCTTGTGAGCTCTTGTGGTTGGTCTTTGATTGCTCTTTCTCTTTAGGATCATTTTTACTCATACTATACTATACTATACCTGTTTAATTAGCCAGATCCTTGTATTTGATCTTGTAGGCTCTTGTGGTTGGTCTTTGATGCTCTTTCACTTTGGGTTCATTTATAGTCACAAATAGTGCAACATAACATAAGGCTGGACAGATGAGCAGAGTCCAAAGCCAAGAGATTGAACACATCCAAGTGCTGGGTTCTTCACTTTGGCCACAGCAACCCCATGCAGTGCTACAGGCTGGGTCAGAGTGGCTGGAGAGCAGCCAGGCAGAGAGGGACCTGGGGGTACTGGTTGACAGTAGGCTGAACATGAGCCTGCAGTGTGCCCAGGTGGCCAAGAAGGCCAACGGCACCCTGGCCTGTATCAGGAACAGTGTGGCCAGCAGGAGCAGGGAAGTCATTCTGCCCTGTGCTCAGTGCTGGTTAGGCCACACCTTGAGTCCTGTGTCCAGTTCTGGGCCCCTCAATTTAGGGAAGATGTTGAGCTGCTGGAAGGTGTCCAGAGAAGTGTAAGAAAGCTGGGGAGGGGTCTGGAGCACAGCCCTGTGAGGAGAGGCTGAGGGAGCTGGGGTTGCTTAGCCTGGAGAAGAGGAGGCTCAGGGGAGACCTCATTGCTCTCTCCAACTCCCTGAAGGGAGGTTGTAGCCAGGTGGGGCTTGGTCTCTTCTCCCAGGCAGGCACCCAGCACCAGAACAAGAGGACACAGTCTCAAGCTGTGCCTGGGGAGGTTTAGGCTGGAGGTGAGGAGAAAGTTCTTCATAGAGAGATTGCCCATTGGAATGTGCTGCCCAGGGAGGTGGTGGAGTCGCCATCCCTGGAGGTGTTTAGGAGATTTGATGGGGTGCTTGGTGCCATGGTTTAGTTGATTAGATGGTGCTGGGTGATACATTGGATGTGATGATCTTGAAGGTCTCTTCCAACCTGGTCTGGTCTGGTCTATTCTATTCTATTCTACTCTATTCTATTCCCTAACCTAACCTGCTTGGCCAGGTCCATTTATTTGATCTTGTAAGTTCTTTTAGTTGGTCTTTGATGCTCTTTCTCTTTGGGTTCATTTTTAGTCACCAAACATCTTCTCTCCACATAATTAGGAGCACGATGGAGCAATGTAATTAGGTAAACATCCCCTAGCTGGTGAATCTTAATCCCGATGGGGGTTTAGCTGAACAGCAAGCAGCTCCTCTTTTATCCTGCAGTGATTGTTCACCCATCTGTTTAGCCTGGGTAGGGGCTGACCAGGAGCTGGGAGTCTTTTCTGTGTTAATGAATTATCTGTAAATCGGGCTCCTCCTTGTGGGTCATTTTTGAAGCACACGGCTGGGCTGGGTGTGTTGTCTGGGTTCAGAAACAGTGATTAATAGAACTGTCAGGGTTGGAAAGGACCCCAAGGATCAGCCACTTCCAAGCCCCCAGCCATGGGCAGGGACACCTCACACTACAGCAGGTTGCTCACAGCCACAGCCAGCCTGGCTGCAAACACCTCCAGGCAGGAGGCTTCCACCACCTCCCTGGGCAACCTGTGCCAGGCTCTCACCACCCTCATGGGGAACAACTTCTTCCTAACAGCCAATCTCAAGCTACCTATTTCTACTCTTGCTCTATACCTCCCAGTCCTATCACTCCCTGACACCCTCAAAAGTCCCTCCCCAGCTTTCTTGTAGCCCCCTTCAGATCCTGGAAGGCCACAAGAAGGTCTCCTTGGAGACCTTACTTTTTCACATTGAGGATTAATGTGCCAAAAGCACTTCAGGCATGTGCCAACACTCACTTCACACCTGAGGTTCATGTGCAAGCCCAAGAGGCAGTTGATGGTTGTGTGCTCTGCAGGTGCTTTTGTGAAGAACCAGATGGAGGCAGTGCGAAGGGAGATGCCAAATTCTTGCCAGTGTCCTCAGGAGAACATCTCCCTTCAGCAGCCCTGAGGAAAAGGCCTTAGAGGTGCTGGTGGAGGAGGAGCTCAACAGGAGCCAGCAGTGAGCACTTGCAGCCCAGAGAGCCAAGCAGAGCCTGGGCTGCAGCAAGAGAAGTGTGGCCAGCAGGGCCAGGGAGGGGATTCTCCCTCTGCTCCACTCTGCTGAGACCACACCTGGAGCACTGCGTCCAGTTCTGGAGCCTCTGTTACAGGAAGGACCTGGAGGTGCTGGAAGGTGTCCAGAGAAGGGCCATGAGGATGAGCAGAGGGCTGGAGCTCATTGCTCTCTACAACTACCTGAAAGGATATTGTGGAGAGGCTGCTGCTGGTCTCTTCTCACAGGTGATTTGTGATAGAACAAGAGGGAATGGCCTCAAGCTACAACTGGGCAGGTTTACGCTGGTGGGTTGGATTGGTTGATAGGTTGGATGCGATGATCTTGAATGTCTCTTCCAACCTGGTGTATTCTATTGTAAAATAAAAAGGCTTTTCCAATGGTTCTTAAGATATTCAGTTCCTTTATTCTATTGTAAAAAATGTTTCACAGTAGAAGTGCTCAGGCACTGGAATGTGCTGCCCAGGGAGGTGGTGGAGTCCCCAGCCCTGGATGTGTGTAAAGGTGGTTTGGATTTGGTGCTTGGGGATGTGGCTTAGGGCTGAGCCTCTTAGAGTAGGGTTAATGGTTGGACTTGGTGATCCTGAGGGTCTTTTCCAACCTGAATGTATCTGTGATTCTGCTCTGGTCCTGGTGGGTGTGTTTGTGTGGCCCCCAGCTTTGGCAAAGGGCAAGTGGAACATGGACAGTCACTTGGCTCACAGGGGAAGAAGAATCAATCTTTCAACTTAATTTTTTCCCCCCACTTTTCAGATATGAGGAGGAGAAGCAGAAGGAAAATCACACCTCTGGCCATAGAATCACAGAGTTGTCAGGGTTGGAAGGGACCTCAAGGCTCAGCCAGTTCCAACCCCCCTGCCATGGCCAGGGACACCTCACACTACAGCAGCTTGCTCACAGCCACATCCAACCTCGCTGCAAAAACCTCCAGTGCCACATCCAATCCCTTTTTGAACACCCCCAGGGATGGTGACTCCACCACCTCCCTTGGCAGCCTGTGCCAGTGTTGCATCATCTTTATTCTCTAGCAAACATATAACCCAGAGATCTGTCCCAAAACCTCTGCCAAAGGGGTGTGCAAGTGACCAGACCAGATCCAATACAGAGAACAGCCACACAGTCCTATATTCTTTAGCTTTCATTCTGCATTTCAACCCCAGGCAGACCCAATAAATGATTTTTCTGAGGTGTGGGTCTTTCAAAGTAGGGCTGTGACCAGATATGCATCTGTACCTCAGCAAGGCCTTTGACACCGTCCCTCACAGCAAACTGCTGGCCAAGCTGGCAGCCCCTGGCTTGGACAGCAGCACTCTGAGCTGGGTTAGGAACTGGCTGGAGGCTGAGCCCAGAGAGTGGTGGTGAATGGTGCCACAGCCAGCTGGCAGCCAGGCACCAGTGGTGTGCCCCAGGGATCAGTGCTGGGCCCCATGCTCTTCAACATCTTTATTGATGATCTGGATGAGGGCATTGAGTCCATCATCAGTAAATTTGCAGATGACACCAAGCTGGGGGCAGGAGTTGATCTGCTGGAGGGCAGAGAGGCTCTGCAGAGGGACCTCGACAGGCTGGACAGATGGGCAGAGGCCAAGGGCAGGAGATTGAACACATCCAAGTCCCAGGTTCTGCACATTGGCCACAGCAACCCCAGGCAGTGCTACAGGCTGGGGTCAGAGTGGCTGGAGAGCAGCCAGGCAGAGAGGGACCTGGGGGTGCTGGTTGATTGTAGGCTGAACATGAGCCTGCAGTGTGCCCAGGCAGCCAAGAAGGCCAATGGCATCCTGGCCTGCATCAGGAACAGTGTGGCCAGCAGGAGCAGGGAGGTCATTCTGCACCTGTACACTGCACTGGTTAGGCCACACCTTGAGTCCTGTGTCCAGTTCTGGGCCCCTCAGTTCAGGAAGGATGTTGACTTGCTGGAGTGTGTCCAGAGAAGGGCAATGAAGTTGGTGAGGGGCTTGGAACACAGCCCTGTGAGGAGAGGCTGAGGGAGCTGGGGTTGCTTAGCCTGGAGAGGAGGAGACTCAGGGGTGACCCTTCTTGCTCTCTACAACTCCCTGAAGGGAGGTTGTAGCCAGGCAGAGGTTGGTCTCTTCTCCCAGGCAGGCAGCACCAGAACAAGAGGACACAGTCTCAGGCTGTGCCAGGGCAGGTTTAGACTGGATGTTAGGAAGAAGTTCTATACCGAGAGAGTGATTGCCCATTGGAATGGGCTGCCCAGGGAGGTGGTGGAGTCACCTTCATTGGAGGTGTTCAAGAAGAGGCTTGATGGGGTGCTTGGTGCCATGGTTTAGTTTTTCAGTTGTTTAGGTGGGTTGCATTGTATTGTACTGTATTGTACTGTATTGTATTGAGGTGGGTTGGATTGGTTGATGGGTTGGATACGATGATCTTGAAGGTCTCTTCCAACCTGGTTTATTGTATTGTATTGTACCTGAGTGTGAGCAGTCACGGTGCCAGCTGTGGCCTGTGAGCTCCATGCACTGTGGATTTCCTTCTATGCTTAGCTGCTGTGAGCTTGCTTGGCAGCAGGAACATGGGGAGGGATTTTCCCCTGGCTGTATACCCATCCCATAGCTTCACCTGAGCCTCAGACTTACCAGGGCAGTCACCAAGCCAGTCAATTTAACTTCCCCTGGGGATTGAACTGTGTCTGTGCTAGGGACATGATGATGGCCATAGTGCTGTTGTGCTTTTCCCAGTTGCAAACAGGCTGGAATTTTGATTTGGGTTGAAGCTACAGCAGCACTAGAAATATGCTATGAAAGAAAATGTCCTGGCCTGGATCAGGAAGAGTGTGGCCAGCAGGAGCAGGGAAGTCATTCTGCCCTGTGCTCAGCTTGAGTCCTGTGTCCAGTTCTGGGCCCCTCAGTTTAGGAAAGATGTTGAGCTGCTGGAAGGTATCCAGAGAAGGGCAACAAAGCTGGGGAGGGGTCTGGAGCACAGCCCTGTGAGGAGAGGCTGAGGGAGCTGGGGTTGCTTAGCCTGGAGAAGAGGAGGCTCAGGGGAGACCTTGCTCTCTCCAACTCCCTGCAGGGAGGTTGTAGCCAGGTGGGGGTTGGTCTCTTCTGCCAGGCACCCAGCACCAGAACAAGAGGACACAGTCTCCAGCTGTGCCAGGGGAGCTTTAGGCTGGAGGTGAGGAGAAAGTTCTTCACAGAAAGAGTAATTGGCCATTGGAATGTGCTGCCCAGGGAGGTGGTGGAGTCACCATCCCTGGGAGTGTTCAAAAAGGGATTGGATGTGGCACTGGAAGGCATGGTTCAGTTAGTCAGGAGGTGTTGGGTGACAGGTTGGCCTTGATGATCTCTGAGGTCTTTTCCAACCTGGTTGATTCTATGAAAAAACGTCCCCCAGTGCTCTGCTGAGTGCAGGGGAAAACAACCACCACCCAAACCCAGACACAGCTTTGGGAAGGTCTTTCTGTGCAAATCTTTTAGCAAACAAGTCAATGTGTTTGCTCTTTTTAATGAGAGGGGAGGATACAGAGGTCTGGAAGCCCTGCCAACGAGGAAAGGTTTTGTTCAGCCTGAAGAGGAGAAGGCTTAGGAGAGACCTTGTTACTGTGGATCAGCCCATGAAGAGTGGCTACCAGGAGGATGGGGGCTCCCTTTTTGCAAGGAGTCAGTCTCATGGAACAGACAAGGGGTGATGGGCACAAGTCACTCGTGGGGAGAGTCCAATTCAGCTCCCCAGGAAGTTGTTTCCCCATGAGAACAGCCAGGGACTGGAAGCATCTCCCAAGGGAAGAGGTGGACTCCCCTCCACTGGACAGTTTTAAGACTCATCTTGACAGGGTGCTGGGCCAGCTCATTTCAGCTACATTATCTCCTAGAAAGGTTGGACCAGGTGATCCTTGGGGTCCCTTCCAACCTGGCATTCTAGGACTGTGATACTTAACAGCTGTGTTCAAAGCCAGGTTGGAAGGGGTTGTCCTTTCCCACGGTGAGAGTTTGGAGCTGAATGGTCTTTAGGGTCCCTTCCAGCCCAAGCCACTCTGTGATTCTGTGACCTTATTAATGTTCACAAGAAGAAGGGGCTAGTCACTTCTCAGTGGTAGCCTGTGCCAGGACAGAGGGCAAGAGAGACAACCTGGAACACAAGAAGTTCTACCTCAACACAAGGAGAACCTTCTTTACTGCAAGGATACTGGAGCCCTGGAGCAGGCTGCCCAGAGAGGTTGTGGAGTCTTCTTCTCTAGAGACTTTGAGACCCATGTGGATGCATTCCTGTGTGACCTGCTCTGGGTGATCCTGCTTTGGCAAGGGGGATTTGGAGTCAATAAATCCCAGAGGTCCCTTCCAACCTCCATCATTCTGTGATCCTGTGAAACAAGGAAATGTGTCCAGCTGTGCTTCCCTTCAGGTTCATGCTGTCCAGCGTGCTTCCCTTCAGGTTCTTGGCTCCTGGAAGGGAGGGGAAGGGACTGAGGTACTGAAGTCAGGGGGAGGGCTGTGCTGTAACATTGGAATTCTGCTTTGAAACGTTCCAAAGTGTCTGTGATGTTTGAGTTTCCTCCAGGTGACTGCTTGAAAGCAGGACCTGAGCACCATTTCTGCTTCCTGTTTCCTACACCTGTCCTAACCTTCAGTCCAGCTGCTAGCAGGGTCTCTCTGCAAAAGCTTATCCATCTTGCAAGCCTGAGTGTGGATGTGCTCTGGCTGGCACAAGCTGAATGACTCATGTGTCAAGAACGCCTCTCTCCAGATCCAGCTCAGCTTTATAGCCCCAGATTGCTCGGCCTTTGCTTTCCAGCTGACATCAGAGGGTGTTAAAATAGATGGGCTTTTGTCTCCAGGCATTTGACTCACATTGAACTGGAATTCTCAAAATGTTTCCATTTCACAGAGCAGAAAATACAGTATGTTGTGCCCAGCAGAGCTTTTCCTGGCATGGCACACCTAGGGCAGCCATGGCCTTCTCAAGTCCCTCCTTCCATTAATTGACATAGACTCATAGAACTGTCAGGGTTGGAAGGGGCCTCAAGGCTCAGCCACTTCCAACCCCCCTGCCATGGCCAGGGACACCTCACACTACAGCAGCTTGCTCACAGCCACAGCCAGCCTGGCTGCAAACACCTCCAGGCAGGAGGCTTCCACCACCTCCCTGGGCAACCTGTGCCAGGCTCTCACCACCCTCATGGGGAACAACTTCTTCCTCACATCCAATCTCAATCTACCCATTTCTAGTTTTGTTCCATTCCCCCCAGTCCTATCACTCCCTGACACCCTCAAAAGTCCCTCCCCAGCTTTCTTGGAGCCCCCTTCAGATACTGGAAGGCCACAAGAAGGTCTCCTTGGAGCCTTCTCCTCTCCAGACTGCACAACCCCAACTCCTTCAGTCTGTCTCCAGAGCGGAGCAGCTCCAGCCCTCTGCTCATCCTCAACATCTGCTCTCTTTACTTCATCAGGCAAATACTCTTATTTTTTTGTGTTTAAAAATGTCTTTCTGGAGCAAGTTCACAGGATCCCAGGCTCACAGGATGTCAGGGGTTGGAAGGGACCTCCAGAGATCATCGAGTCCAACCCCCCGTGCCAGAGCTGGACCAGACAATCAATCTCAGGTCACAGAGGAACACATCCAGATGTTATTGGAAACCTTGGTAATATTGAGTGTAATTTTGAGTAATTTTGAGTAACCTTGGTAATATTGAGTGTAAATATTTTGCCAGACCCAGAGCTTGCATCTTTATCACAGAATTGTTCTGATTGGAAAACACCTCTAAGATCATCAAGTCCCACCATCAACCTACCACCACCATGGCCATTAAGCCATGTCCCAAAGTGCTTTGTCCATGTGTTTCTTGAACACCTCCAGAGATGGTGACTCCACCACCCCCCTGGGCAGCCTGTTCCAGTGCCTGACCAATTGCTTTTTGTAAAGAAACATCCAATCTAAGCTTCCCCTGGCACCGTTCAGGCTATTTTATCTCATGCATCTGGGTCGAGGCAACCCCAGGCACAAATCCAGGCTGGGCAGTGACTGGCTGGAGAGCAGCCCTGAGGATCATAGATCATAGAATCATAGAATCAGTAAGGTTGGAAAAGACCTCAAAGATCATCAAGTCCAACCTGTCACCCAACACCTCATGACTACTAGACCATGGCACCAAGTGCCCACATCCAATCCCCTCTTGAACACCTCCAGGATGGTGACTCCACTGGCAGCACATTCCAATGCCTAACAACTCTCTCTGTGAAGAACTTTCTCCTCACCTCGAGTCTAAACATGTCCACCAGCACCACATCTCTGTGTCTTTCAAACACCTCCAGGGATGGGGATTAAACCACCTCCCTGAGGAGCCTATTCCAGGTTTGAGAACACTTTCAGTGAAGAAGTTTCTTCTAATATCCAAGTGCTAAGTCTAGTTTTCATGAACTCTGGGGAACCTGCATATTTATAGCTACTAAACCCTCTGTTTAATGCTGGAGATTGCCAGCATGCTCAAACATGGTTGGAGTGGCAGAGAGAGGGGTGACCTAAGCTCTTTTCCTCTAGAAAGAGAGCAGGACTTGGGGGTGCTGGGGGAGGAGAAGCTCAACAGGAGCTCTCAGGGTGCACTTGCAGCCCGGAAAGCCAATCAGAGCCTGGGCTGCAGCAGGAGAAGTGTGGCCAGCAGGGCAAGGGAGGGGATTCTCCCCCTCTGCTCAGCTCTGGTGAGACCCCACCTGGAGTACTGCCTCCAGTTCTGGAGCCCCTCTGACAAGAGGGATCTGGAGGTGCTGGAAGGTGTCCAGAGAAGGGCCACGAGGATGAGCAGAGGGCTGGAGCACCTCTCCTGTGAGGACAGACTGAAGGAGTTGGGGCTGTTCAGTCTGGAGAAGAGAAGGCTCTGAGGTGACCTCATTGTGGCCTTCCAGTATCTGAAGGGGACCTACAGGGAAGGCTGGGGAGGGACTGCTCAGGACATCAGGTAGTGATAGGACTAGGGGGAATGGAATGAAGCTGGAGGTGGGGAGATTCAGGCTGGAGGTGAGGAGGAAGTTCTTCCCCATGAGAGTGGTGAAGCCCTGGAATGGGTTGTCCAGGGAGGTGGTTGAGGCCCTGTCCCTTGAGGTGTTTAAGCCCAGGCTGGATGAGGCTGTGGCCAGCCTGATCTAGTGCAGGGTGTCCCTGCCCATGGCAGGGGGGTTTGAACTAGCTGATCCTTGTGGTCCCTTCCAACCCTGACTGATACTGTGATACTGTGATTATATCAGCTGATAGTAGGGAAAGAGACCAACCCTCACCTCTCCTTGTGGTTGAGGATGTAAGTTTGTTCTAAGTTTCTGCCTCCTAGCAGGTTATGCAGGCAGCAGGCCACAAGAGCGGGTGGCACCCCTGATAGCTCCCATTAGTTCTTCCATCCTCCTCAGCACATGAAAAGTTTAAAGCTAGTCCTAAATTAATGTTATTTCTAGCAGGGAAATCTCAAGAAGTGCATCACCTGTCGAGCTCCAAAAGCAATTCCTATAGTGAAAACCACTCCATAGGAGAAATAAATGGAGTGAAATAAATGCAGTGAAATAAATGTAAATGTGAAATAAATGTAGTGAAATAAATGTAGTGAGGCAAAATGAAAGGTGGAGCCAGAGGGAGCAAGGTGGGAGAAGGATGGGATGCACCCCGGAATGAAAGCTTTGGGTTAGGAAGCTTGTCTCATGTTTGATCCTCCTATGGCTTGCCTGCCAGTTTAGGGTGGAGCAATCACGCCAGGAGAGGCAAACCCGAGCTGTTTCCTATCGGAATTCTTCTGGGGCCAGGGAACGAGAAGCCAGACAGGGGGCAGCATCTGACCAGCCAGCGGCGAGCGGCCGGGCTGCGGGACGGCTCCGGCGGGGCCCCGGGACGGCTCCGGCGGCGCCCCGGGACAGCTCCGGGCGACCTCCGGCCGGGTTCCGTCTGGGGCAGGGGAGCCAGCAGGGTAAGAAAACCGGAGACAGTCGCTTGGAAGTTTGGGGAGCACAGGAAGGAAGTGTTGGTCCTTTCTGCTAAGCTGCAGGAGCTTCTGCGTTGGTGGTGGATCAAAGCGCCAGCAGCTCCACGGAGGAAGTTATTTATGTAGACGGCAAAGTGTTCTGCAGAAGGAAACCTGCTGCTGCACAATTGGTGCCATAGTCATGGCTAGAAAATAAAGAAAGAAGTTTTGGGGGGGGGGCAACAAATAGAACACCTGAGGGTGAACTTTTGCAGCATCAAGTCGTCTGGGGAGCTGATTTCTGTGGCAGCAGATCAAGAAGAGAAAGGCGGTGCAGTTTGCAGCTCATCTAACAGCTGCTTCTCTTCACATACATACTTTGTTTCCTGGTGACAGAGGGGGTTGTGTAGGTAAGGACAGGGGGAGCCACAGATTGCTGTGACAATTTGAAAGACAGAAAGCCTGGACAGCTCTTTTCTTCCACAGCTGATACTGGAAGTCGTAGGAGAAGGTTTTATTTGTTTTATTTCCAGCCTGGTTGATCCTGTGATTCTGTAATTAACACCTGCCTGATGCAGTTTGCTCTTTCCTTCATCTTATTCTTAAGAAAACTGTGTGAGCAGAGAAATGTTTGGTCCCTGAGTGTCAGGCATTGATCACCTCCACCCACCAGGGATGGCAGTCCCCATCACAAGGCAGGCCTCGGCTCTCCTTACTGGAGAGTTATATTCAAGACCTTACTGGTCTTGAAGACCTCAGCTCTCCTTACTGGTGAGTTATAGGTGCTGGATATCATAGAATCACAGCATTGTCAGGGTTGGAAGGGACCTCAAGGCTCAGCCAGTGCCAACCCCCCTGCCATGGGCAGGGACACCTCACACTACAGCAGGTTGCTCACAGCCACAGCCAGCCTGGCTGCAAACACCTCCAGGTAGGAGGCTGCCACCACCTCCCTGGGCATCTTGTGCCAGTCTCTCACCACCCTCATGGGGAACAACTTCTTCCTAACATCCAATCTCAATCTGCCCATTCTCCCCCCAGTCCTGTCACTCCCTGACACTCTGTGTCTACTGCAGCCTTTTCCTGGGGTGAAGTTAGATTCCAGCTCTGCAACAGCCTGCATCTTCATGGGGAAGAGGGACTGTGGCAGACCTGAGCTCTGGCTACCGACCTTGAGTCTTGAGCCCAGGTGAGGCCTCCACCCTCCCTCAGCAGCCCCTGGGGCTCTGGGCACACTGTCCTCTGTCCATCTGGCTGTCAGGTGTCCAGCAGCCTGTCAGGTTGCTGCCTGCAATATTGAAGCAGTTGCCTCATCAGAGTGATCTGCAGTGTGCCAAAGGAAAGAGAGATGTCAGCTGCACTCTTTGTATTTCACAGAATCACAGAATGTTAGGGGCTGGAAGGGACCTCGAGAGACCATCCAGTCCAAGCCCCCTGCCAGAGCAGGGTCACCTAGAGCAGGTCACACAGGAACACATCCAGGTGGGTTTTTAATATCTCCAGAGAGGGAGGCTCCACAAGCCCCCTGGGCAGCCTGTTCCACTTTTCTGTCACTCTCACAGGGAAAGAATTCTTCCTCCTGTTCCCATGGAACTTCCTCTGCCTCATCTTCCACCAGGTGCCCCTTGTGCTGGCATTGGGCATTACCCAGCAGAGCCTGGCTCCAGCCTCTGGGCACTCATCCTGCACATCTTTATCAGCATGAATGAGGTCACCTCTCAGTCATCTTCTCTCCAAGCTACAGAGCCGTTAGCTCCCTCAGGCTCTCCTTGTGAGGAAGATGTTCCACTGCCTTCATCATCTTTGTGGTTTTGTGCTGGACTCTTTCAAGCAGTTCCCTGAGGTCCTTCTTGACCTGAGAGGTTCACAACTGGGCACAATATTCCAGATGTGGCCTCACCAGGGTGGAGTAGAGAGGGCGGGGAACCCCTCCTGACCTACTGACCACAGCTCTTCTAATCCACCCAAGGATGCCCTTGGCCTTCCTGGCCACAAGAGCACATTGCTGGCTCATGGTCAACCTCCCATCCACCAGCACCCCCTGTTTGGTGTGGTGTGCTTTGGTCCTGATCTGCACCCTTGGAGACCTGTGGGAGGAGTGGCAGAGGATTCCTGGGAAGCTAAGCTGGTGTTGATGGGCTTGAATCAGGGACAGTTCAGTGCTCTCCACAAGTCTTTGAAGATGATGGCCTTGTGCCCACTGTTGCCTCTCTCTGTGTGTTAGCACAGTGGGGTTCATAATGCAATACACCATACCAGGGCAGCTATTTCCTCAGCCAGGGTTGGACAGCTGACTTTGTTTCCTCCACAGCACACTGGTGTGCAGAGGTTTGTCATTCCTTGAAACTGGGACAAGATTTGTCCTTGAGGGGCTATATTCAGAAATTAATTGAGACAGACTGGAGGTATCTAGCCCAGAAGTGATTAAGTATTTACTCCTCCTAGACACTTCCCTTGAGCTCTCACACTGTCTGCTGTGATATTCTCAGCCCAGGACAGCAGGTGCAGGGCTTCCCTGACAGACAGGTCAGATAGGGGAAACAGCCAGGGGGTGCCACATTCACTGAGGCTCCCAGCCCAGAAGATGCAGAGTTCACAGAATCACAGAATCACCAAGGCTGGAAGAGACCTCAAGGATCATCAAGTCCAACCTGTCACCACAGACCTCATGACTACTAAACCATGGCTCCAAGTGCCACATCCAATCCCCTCTTGAACACCTCCAGGGATGGGGACTCCACCACCTCCCTGGGCAGCACATCCCAATGGCCAATTACTCTTTCTGGGAAGAGCTTTCTCCTCACCTCCAGCCTAAATTTCCCTCTACACAGCTTGAGACTGTGTCTTCTTGTTCTGATGCTGGGTGCCTGGGAGAAGAGACCAAACCCCCACCTGGCTACAACCTCCTTTCAGGTAGTTGTAGAGAGCAAGGAGGTCTTCCCTGAGCCTCCCCTTCTCCAGGCTAAACAACCCCAGCTCCCTCAGCCTCTCCTCACAGAGCTTTTCAGATCAAATGCTTGTTTCAGTCTCTGCAAAATCAATCCAATTCAAGCAGCTTACACTGCATGATTAGGATCTTAAACTTCAGCTGCATGTGCTGCTTCTTTTTTTCACAGGAGGGCTGGGTTGACAGGATTCATAAAATACTCAGTATTATGCTAGCAAAACTGCAGGCATGTTTGTCTGCACATCCAGCTTTAATTAGGACAAGACCACTGTGAATCATTTGTAAAGGTTCTTGGGACTGCTTTTAATGACCTCCTTTTGTCTGTTTTTCCATGCAGACTTCAGCTGGTGCACTCATGGAAAAGATAATTGTTGATGCACAAATATACTCCTCAGAAAGCAAAGCTGTCTTTGTTACTTAGTAAAACAAGCAAACAAACCAACCAACCCATGGCTCTCATTCAGGCATTGTCATTTAGAATCACAGAATGGGCTGGGCTGGAAGGGACCTCCAAAGGTCATCCAGTCCGACCTCCTCTGCAGGCAGCAGGGACATCCCCAACCTGATCAGGCTGCCCAGAGCCCTGTCCAGCCTCACCTTGAATATCTCCAGGGATGGGGCCCCAACAAACTCCCTGGGCAACCTGTTCCTGTGTTCCACCACCCTCAAAGTGAAGAGCCTCTTCTTGTTGTTCAATCTCAGTCTGCTCTTCTCTAGGTTGAATCTGTCAGCCCTCGTCCTGTCCCTGCAGGCCTTTGCAAACAGTCCCTCTGCAGCCTTCTTGTAGCCCCCTTCAGGTACTGGCAGGCTGCTATTAGGTCTCCCCAGAGCCTCCTCTTCTCCAGGCTGAACACCCCCAGCTCCCTCAGCCTGTCCTTGTAGCAGAGCTGCTCCAAACCCCTGATCATTTTTGTGGCCTCCTCTGGACCTGCTCCATCAGCTCCAAGTCCTTCCTCTATTGAGGGCTCCAGACCTGTACACAGTACTGCAGGTGAGGTCTCAGCAGAGTAGAGCCAAGTGTCAGAATCACCTCTCTGGATCTGCTGGCAGTGCTGCTTTGGATGCAGCCCAGGCTGTGATTTGCCTTCTGTGCTGCAAGCTCACACTGCCTGCTCCTGTCCAGCTTCTCACCAACTTCTCACTCCTCAGGGCTGCTTTCTATCTCCTCACCCCCCAGTCTGTATTGACAGTGAGAACTGTTCCAGCCCAGGTGCAGAACCCTGCACTTGCTCTTGTTGAACCTCATGAGGTTCACCTGAGTTCACCTCTGCAGCTTGTCCAGGTCCCTCTGGATGCCATCCTGCCCCTCTGGTGTATCAACAGCACCACTCAGCCTGGTCCATCTGCACACTCGCTGATGGCTCATGCAATCTCACTGCCTGTAGCACTGATAAAAATATTATCATAGTATCACAGCATCAATCAGGGTTGGAAGGGACCACAAGGATCATCTAGTTCCAACCCCCCTGCCATGGGCAGGGACACCTCACACTAGATCAGGCTGGCCACAGCCTCATCCAGCCTGGGCTTAAACACCTCCAGGGACGGGGCCCCAACCAACCCCCTGCACAACCCATTCCAGGGCTTCACCACCCTCATGGGGAAGAACTTCCTCCTCACATCCAGCCTGAATCTCCCCACCTCCAGCTTCATTCCATTCCCCCTAGTCCTATCACTACCTGATAGCCTGAGAAGTCCCTCCCCAGCCTTCTTGTAGCCCCCTTCAGATACTGGAAGGCCACAATAACCAGCACAGGTCCCAGTATGGACCCCTGAGGGACACCACTGTCACTGCTTCCATCTGGACTTCCAGCCATTGAGCACCGCCCTCCGGATGTCCCCATCCAGCCAATTCCTTATCCTCTGAACAGTCCACCCACCAAATCTGTATCCCTGCTAACTTGGTGAGCAGGATGTTGTGGGGGACTGTGCCAAGGGTCTTGCAGGAGTCCAGATTTTCTAGCTAGCAGGTATGTAAGTGAACAGCTGCAGTGAAATGTTTGGTGTCTCTCTTTAGTCCTTCTTGCTTAGGTGCAACATGGGAATTTAGACAAACAAAACAAGGCAGAGAGGACTCTTCTCCTGCTGTGAAACTGCACACTAGAAGCAGACTGCCACTTCCTACTCCCAGTTGCTAAAAGGGAAGCAACAGCCCTGAGTTAGCTCAGCAGGTCTCATGCCTGTCTGCCCAGAGGAATCTCATCAGCTGTTGCCCAACGTGGCTTCTCAAATCAGAATTGCTTCCATCACGTGTCTGAAGTGCTCTCAGGCCACATGTCCAATCCCTGAGTCCTTTCCTCCAGGGAGCTTCTGGTGGAACCTCTCCTGTGGTGCAAGCTGCGCCGCTGTGCAGAGTGGATCCTTCAAACTGGTGTGGGTTGTGTAGGAGCCTGCGTGGGATGGGTGGAAGGCCTCCTCTGTATCCCACTGAAGTCAGGACCCCCATTAACTTCAACAGGCCTTGGATCATTGCCTGTGGGAAGCTATTTTATAAACCCCAGATTGCCCTGAGCAGCCTAAGCATGCCTACAGCTGTTGTAACTTACTAGGACATGTTTTGATAGAAAGCCATTCTTCAGTTTTGGAGGATTCAGGTCACCCTGTTGAGCTGAAATCTGGGGTCTTGGAGGTGAAGAGAAGCAACTGGTGGTAGGTCCAGGATTCCCTTTGATGTAGCCCTGTTTATCTGTGAAGAATGTAAGCAGCTCTTCGTTTTGTTTGTTTTTCCCCAGAGCACAGATGGGATCAAGAAGGTTGCATCTCTCTTTTACCAACAAACTCGTCTTGCAAAACAATCTCTGTCTCCTGACACAAGCATTCTTATGCCTGCCCACCATACTGCCCTTGTCTGCCTGTGTAGCACCCCCTTGTGCAGGCTGCTTGCTTTCTCTTCCAGTTGAAATGAGATCCTCACCCACAGAACCTCCCACGAGTGACTGTTTCCCTGCCTATCACCCTCTGTTCAGGCTCTGTTTATAGAATCACAGAACCATGGAATTGTCAGGGTTGGAAGGGACCTCAAGGATCAGCCAGTTCCAAGCCCCCTGCCATGCCCAGGGACACCTCACACTGCAGCAGGTTGCTCACAGCCACAGCCAGCCTGGCTGCAAACACCTCCAGGCATGAGGCTGCCACCACCTCCCTGGGCAACCTGTGCCAGGCTCTCACCACCCTCCTGGGGAACAACTTCTTCCTGACATCCAATCTCAATCTACCCATTTCTAGTTTTTCTCCATCCCCCCCAGTCCTCTCACTCCCTGACACCCTCAAAAGTCCCTCCCCAGCTTCCCTGTAGCCCCTTTCAGATACTGCAAGGTCACAATGAGGTCTCCTCGGAGCCTTCTCTTCTGCAGACTGAACAACTCCAACTCCCCCAGTCTGTTCTCATAGCAGAGCAGCTCCAGCCCTTCAACCATCCTTTGCATTCTGCTACTTTCTGTTCAAGATCTGTGGAACATTTTCCAGGCACAGCCTAAAGCTACCACACCTTCCCTGCAGGTGCCTGTGGCCAGTGTCAGCAGAGCTGCCCCCTGCACACGGGCAGCCTGTTTGAACAGCCCGAGAAGGTTTCTGAGAAGAGCTGAGTAATTAATGTGAGTACCTAAGAAAGCAATACTTGTCAAACCCACTGCTGACAGGATTTCCTGTCTTAAAGCTGTGTGAGCAAGGGGGCAAGGCCTTCTGGAAACAGATCCTGCCCATGCAGAGCAGCTTGGCACCAAGCAGAGAATTCACTGCGTTTGCCTCAGCCTGCCAGAAGTGTGAACTTGGACTCGCTGCTGTTGCTTATCCTGCTGGGGCACGGGGCTGGGTGGTGTTTACAGGGCAAAAATGTGAGCTGGGCACATCCAGAGAGGAGAGTTACAGTCTGTCAGCGTGGTTTCTCCAAAAGGAGGATTACATGCAGTACTTGTAATGCAGCTTGGGCAGCAGCCTCCCTGTGAGGGCCTGCGATGCTCGTTGCGATGGCACTTGGCATTCCTCGGTGCCGGGGGTGTGTTTTATCACAGCATTGCAAGTGTAAACTCGAGTCAGAGGAGAAACCAGCTGTTTTATTGCTGATGGGAAGATCGTGGGGTACCCTGCCAAGGGAGAGCTCAGGGCACAGCAGAGGGCATCGTTAAGCAGAGGTACTGGTCCAGCCCTCTGACACCGCTGTGCAGGCAGGAGCGTTTAGCTTCAGCTGAGCAACTGCACTGATGCTTTGCATACAACTGCTGTTCTGCCCGGGGTTCTTGCTCCCCTCTGCTCTTCTCACAGTGGGATTATGTGGCACAGGCAGTGCCATGCTGAGACCCCAGCTCTGAACAAGCTGCCTTGGGTACTAGGAGCAGTTATAATCCTCTAGATGCAACATTTGTCCTGCTTTGGATGTTAGGAAGATTGGATGCTAGGAAGAAGTTGTTCCCCATGAGGGTGGTGAGAGCCTGGCACAGGTTGCCCAGGGAGGTGGTGGCAGCCTCATGCCTGGAGGTGTTTGCAGCCAGGCTGGCTGTGGCTGTGAGCAAGCTGCTGCAGTGTAAGGTGTCCCTGGCCATGGCAGGGGGTTGGATCTGGCTGATCCTTGAGGTCCCTTCCAACCCTAACCATTCTATGATTCTATGGTTAATTTGCCTTTCTGAGAATCAAGGTGCAGCTGTCCATCAGGCTTTGTGCTCATAGAATGGCTTGGGTTGGAAGGGACCTTCAAGATTGCCTAGTTCCAACCCTCCTGCCATGAGCAAGGACACCTTCCACCAGCCCAGCTTGCTCAAGGCCTCATCCAACCTGGCCTTGAAGACCACCAGATGTTGGCATGTCTCTGTTATTTGTCTCTCTTAAGCTACCTCAAGTATCTTCTGCTGAGCCACAGTAACATATTCCTGTACCAGCTGTACCCAAGCCATCCTCTGTGTCCCTGGGTGAGGGGTGGTCAGTGTCACCACCCTGCAGATAGGAATGAAAAAAACCATTCACCTCATCTCTCTGTTCCAGAACACTCTTGATGCTGCCCACGGCCTTCTAGCCTGTTTCAAACTCTGAACAGTGTTTGTAGGCAAGAATAAGGGTCCCCTGAAAATACAGGCCACAGGAGACGAGCTGTGCTGTGCCTCTCTATCATTAAACACAGAGCAGGGCTCTGGAAGTGTTTACAGATTGTAGCAGAGAAGCAGATTGGATGTGTTTTAAATTCTAGGAACTGACCTAAAATTTGCTATAAAACAAATCTATGGCTTGCAGCTGGAAACATGTCAAACCCCCAAAGTGATTGCTCTGCACTGCCTGGAAAGAGTTTCTGTGCCCAGAGACTGTGGAGCAGCAGCAGATGCACTGCTGCATGATCCCTGGTTTGAACTGCTGTGCGTAGTGCAGCGAGACACAACAGAGGCAAAGTTCTTTTCACCTTACCCAGGTCCCTCTGCTTCCTCCTCCACCTCTCTCTCCATCCACTTCCCCTGTCTTAAAGTGATTAGAAGAGATAGAGAAAGATGAGAACAAACCTTGCTGTAAGAAGAGGAAAAGCCATCTGGCTCAGTGCTCGTGGCTGGCCCTTAATTCAACCATGCTGGCTTTTTCCATGCCCCCCAAGCCCCTCCTTTTCCAGAAACAATCTCTCTGATCCCACAGCTCCTCTTCAGTAACACGTTCCAGATGGTCAGCTTTGCAGGGAACGCATTTGCCTCAGCTTCTCAGTTTTTCCCCAGTGTCTTTGTTTTCAGAGGGCTGCTTCTCTTTCCTTTGAAACTCCTTTAGCCCAATCTTTTTGCTCTCCCTGGATCTTTTTTTCCCTAGTTTCCACAGTGCAATCAAAAGGCATTTGTATCACACAGACATTTTTGTCAGGCTCAGTGCCTGCCCCACAAGGATCATGAGACTTTCCCTGAGGAAGAGAGGTTGTGGGAGGCTAAGCAGGCAATGTGATACAGAGCAGGCAGTCAATCAGCATGAATTCAGCATTTCTACTCAAGATTCCACACAATCAATTAAATAATAATACTAATATCAGTCAGCAATATCACCTCTGGCACTTTAGGATAGCCTCAACGGGCATCTTGGCCAACCCCCCTGCACTCAGCAGGGACACCTCCAGCTACAGCAGGCTGCACAGGGCCACATCCAGTCTGATCTTGAATGTCTCCAGCATGGGACCATCACCACATCCCTGGGCAGCCTGTTCCAGTATTTCACCACTCTCACTGTGCAGAACTTCCTCCTGGTGTCCAACCTAAATCTGCCCTGCTCCAGTTTCAAACCATTGCCTCTCAGCCTATCCCCACAGGCCCCTCTGAACAGTCCCTCCCCAGCCTTCCTGTAGGTCCCCTTCTGATATTGGAATGTAGCCTGAAGGTCTCTTCAGAGACCTCCCCTCTGGACCCACTCCAGCAGGGCCATGTGTTCCTGCGTTCGGGCCCACAGAGCAGGAGGCAGCACTGCAGGTGAGGTCTCACCAGCATCACCTCTCTTTACCTCCTGGCCACACTGATTTGATGCAGCCCAGGCTGCCATTGGCCTTCTGGGCTGCGAGTGCCCATTGCTGGCTCATGTCCAGCTTCTCACTCACCAGCAGCCCCACATCCTCTTCTGCAGGACTGCTCTCAATTTCATTGTCTCCCAGCCTGGACTGATATCCCTAGGTGCAGGACCTTACACTTTGCCAGATTGAACCTCATGAGATTCTCCTGTGCTCACCTCTCCAGCCTGTCCAGGTCCCTCTGGATGGCACCCATCCCATCCTTCAGTCTTATCAACCACACCACTCAGCTTGTTACCAGCTGCCCACTTGCTGAAGCTGCTTCAGCCTTGCTGTTTGTATGTGTGTAGATACTGAACACCGCTGGTCCCAACACAGACCCTTGAGGGATAGCACTTGTGGACATCGAGCAGTTGGCCACTACCCCTGGGATGCCATCATCCAACCCATTCCTTATCCCCTGGATAGTCCACCCATCAGCCTGAGGACAGGCTGTCCCCCTTGAGCAGAACAGCCTTATCCATGGGTGCTATCCTGGGAACAGTCCCCCAGGGGTACTGGTGCATTCCCCACGAGGGGACCTGATGGCTGGCACCAGGATCATAGACTCATAGAATCAAGAAGGTTGGAAGAGACCTCAAAGATCAGCAGGCAGCTGAGCTGGGCAGGGGGTCCACGTGTGCCAGCTGTGTGCCAGCGTTCAAGCCCTGTTCAGCTTCTCCCCCTCAGTGGGGCTGAGGACTCTCTGTTTACAAGAAACTTTAGAAACTGGATGTGATTATGAGAAACATCTCCTGGGAGTTCAATAATTCTGGAGATGGAAAAAGATGGTCTATTAGGACTGGAGTGTTACAGCCTCACTCCAGCTTTCCTGGGCAAGAAGCAAGGCTGGGATCATTAGGTTAGGAAGATTTCCCACATTTTCCATCTGCTGGTGCAAAGTTTAGAGGCAAGGAATGTCAGGCATCTTGCAAGGTCAAGAGCCTCTCTCAATCTATAGCTGGGGCCCTTCCTGCTCGAGTGAAAGCTCAGGCTGTAATGTACAGAACTCTGGGAGAGAAGCAGCAGGCTGTGGTGCCAGAACAGAACAGCTGGAGACACCCAAGCACAGCCTGTCTGCAGCCCTGCCATGGCTGGGGGTCCCCATGGGAAGCAAGCTGGTCACCTTTGTGCCCTTCGGCACAAAACCCCTTCCTCATCGCCGCTCCTGCCTGCCTCTGGCCACAGGAGTGCATCAATGCCGACTGGAGACACAGGAAAGTGCAGAATGGCTTCTGTAAGCACACCTTCAAATAGGCTCTT